>OMKP01082813.1:0-11605 GCA_900302375.1 Bathygadus melanobranchus | reverse complement strand
GTTATGTTTTCTTTGTGTGTTAGTTGTTTAGATCTCTGGTGTTGAAGGATGATGTCAGGGTACTCAGGGCTAGCGGTTGGAACAGTGGGAGGAGGTCTGCCATTGAATGGCCATGCACCAAAGCTGGCGTCACAACGGAGCACCCTCCTTGTGTATTGTTATTGTGTATTTAGCCGTCCCCATTGTCTATGAGAGGGGGAAATGTCTTTTGGATTTCATTAAAACCTGACTGTGGCTCGGTTGCCGAGGTTGTATTTTGTGAGGGTCACTTTGAGTCCTCGGTGGGCTTTTGAATTGGACTGGCAGCAGGAATAACAGTTATGAAAGGACATTGTTTGTTGTGAAGCTCTGTGAAGCTCTGAGAATGGTGCACATTGTGCTTTTGGTCCACTTATATGTATAATGTATGTATAATTTAAATGGACAAATTATATGTAGTCCTAGTGCCCTTTTTTGTAATATAATGGCAGTAGGAAATGTATTTTCTATTTAAAAACTAACTTTAATATAGCACATACAATAATACAATAATACACACAATAATATACGCCATATATCATTTATCTTTCAACAATAGACTGTTGTTGGAAGAACGTTTTCGTCATTCATGTTCAGAGAAATATCTAAGTTATTTGCTCTAACCATATAACCAGCCATTTCATTGAACTCTCCCAATAGCAAAATAAAACTGTGTTTCTCTTTAAAGGAAAGGTGAATCTTTGAGATAAAATCCTCAGCTGTCATTACAATTTACTCCTTTCACTCGTATGCAAATACAAGCTCTGTCGTTACTCTGACACAGTGTGTCTGGGTTATGTTGTAGGTATGTTGCACACACGTGATTATCTGGTGACATGTTGAATTGTCAATGGGAATTTGGCCAGCTGACATTGCTGGAATTCACCCTTCCTCTGTCCTTGCTTATCAGCATTTTGGTGTGGTTGTAGTGAAAATGGACGGTGGTGTGGTATAGCTTAAATTCCTTGATGTGATCATGCCCATGTCATTAGACTGATGAGCCTGAGGATGTTCTTTGCAGATACCGCTATATGTCGCTACGCTGCCTCTTCTCGTGTTAATGCTGTAATGTTTCGACGTTGAGGAATTTGATTAGCAAAATCAATACTGGCAATGTTGAGCCATGTATTTGTCTTCAGATATTAGAAGAGGTTATTAGTTAAACGGGTCTGTTTTACTTGATGCCTTTTAACTTTCCAGGAAGCAACTGGAACATCGAGCAGGTCTGTGAAACTGGTTATTCAGGTTGTGACCAAAGAGTCAGATACAGAAGTCTATGGTTTGGTTTGTGGTTTGGTGATGTTTGCCGGTCGGTCAGAAAAATGCAACAATTAATGCTGTGTAAACGTAACGATGTCAATGAACCATGTGTGAGGCCATTAAATTGCTTAATACTCCATAGGGTGTTCTGGGATTTTTTTGTTAATGTTTTTAATGTAGTCATGTGCATTTGAGTGGTAGCAATAGTGCCTAAAATACAAAAGAGCACTGCTATAGTATCTATTAAGAGCTGCAAACAATCTCCAATTGTGTCCTATTAATAAGGTTTAGATCTTCCTCCTGTAAAAAATTAACGTTTCCATGTGTAAGAGGGTATTTTCTGTTCATCATGCTACCACATGAGGGAGACAGAGCACGGGAAGGCATAAGCCCAGGTAGACTTCCATAAATTATTATAATCCTGCTAAAACATCTGCTACACCTAGCCAAACTGGCTTCATGTTGACTTCCACACAGATTGAGTATGTAGAGACAGAGTGAAACGATTATCTCATACAAAATGTTTAATTAAGTAGAAACCAATCTCAAATCTTGGTGTTGAGCAAACAGCATCTTGCCTAATGACTCCAATAGGTCTGCTTTGCCGATAATGGGCTTGAAGAACAGTTCTGTGACTAAGTCCTGGCTCACGGTCTGAAGGCCGGCGGCTGCTAGCAGGACTCTGCTGGAACGGCCGGCATCTTGCGGGTGCAGGAGTCCCACCACCTCCTGCAGAGCCCTCTGGGCCTCCAGTTGAAGGCCTTGAACCAGCAATGAAGCCCCCACTCCAATCATACCTGTACATTCAGAATGTAAAGTAATTTTGTTGAATGAAAATGTATTTGTATTTGAAAAAAAACAATTATAAACAATAAACCTTAGAAAATTGGAACACGATACATTGTGGATTATTGTTTATTGATAACGCACATTGTTCCATGTTTTATTTCACCTGAGTTAACTAACAGTGTTCCCTTGAGGTAGGCGTACTCCTTGGCACTGAGACAGAGACTCAGCAGCTGCTGTAGGCACGACTCCAGCTGGCGGACGGCAGCCCGGGTGGGCGCTGACCCTCTTCCCTCGGACCGCTCCTTCGCGCCGGACACCTCTCCCTCCAGAATGCTCCGCAGCATGGCGGAGCTCCTCGGACGGTCCACGTCCTCCTCCTCCTCCTCCTCCTCCATCACCTGGAACACCACCTTTTCCTGAGCCAGCCCCAGGACGAAGAGCGGCACCCAATAGCCGCCCAGCAGGGGCAGGCAGTTAGTGGGCGCCGACTGGCCGAAGCACAGCAGGCCAGCTCTGATGAAGAGGGCGGTCTTCACCAACACGCCGCACGCCACCCGGCATGTGACCTCGGGGTTCTTCAGGCGGACCAGCACTCTCCTCCTCCTCCTCCTCCTCCTGTTCGTCGTCTCGCAGTGACACCTGGGCGTCGTCGCGGTAACGCAGGCGTTGCCGCAGCTTGGCTGGTGGTCCCGCCACCTGAGGATGCTGTAGAGGATGGCGTGCGGAGGGTGGTCCCGGTAACGTGTCTTCTTTACTTCTAGAGGGAGCATACTGGAGGGTGGTCCGGATTATTGATAACTAATCTACTACTTATAGATCCAAATATTATACATCTACTCATATCCACACTGTGTGTGTGTGTACGACCCATAGAAGCTCAGACTGGTATATATACTGTACATTCCTACAATGTCATCAGTGTTGTCGGTAGGAGGTGTGTCCTGCCACCCGTCGACCAGAGAGAGAGACGCTGACCCTGGCAGGTGGCCACGTGGAAGTGATAAGAACAGGAATACAAGGGGTTGCACAGGGAGAAGACTAACGCAGGAGCCTGTATGGGATGAAAGACACTTATCATGTTCAGACACGTGTGTGACTGGAGGTCAGCACACGGTGACTGACCCATCTTTTATATACCATTGGAGTTCCATAACCACGCATTTTGCGGCACAATTATCAATACATTTTCCATTGACGTCGGCATGGGTGATGTACTTTACATGCTTAAAAACTGATGATTAAGTCATTTAATTGTTATGCTGCTAACACTGTTTACTGATAGTCTTATCTAGGTTACAGTTATATGCTCTCGTCTCACCTCTTGGTCATTGCCACCTATGTAAAGTAGGTCTTTATCCCATTCTAATCACATTCCAATCATAATGATTGCTAAACATTAAATAACCTTGGAAATTGCATTCATAAATGGTGAATGGATTATTTATACAGCGCTTGTGTCCCATAATGACCTATTTCAAAATATTAACTAGGACACTCAACACAGAATTACAGAAAAAACAAACATTTTTTTAATGTTTGAATATATATATAATTTTTTTTTTTTTAATCTAACATATATTAACAATTTGAATTGTGTAATAGAAAGTGATTGTCAAAATGCAGACTAGAATCCCATGTGCTCGAGTAGGTCGACCGAATGTAACCAGGATAGAAGATGCACTAGCAGTAGTAGTATATATAACATATATTAGTAGTAGTATTAGTATTATTATATATTAGTAATAATATTATTATAAGCATTATTATAGTGTGTTGATTAGACAGACATTCGGCATCCTCCTGATTATCGTTTTAATAAAACAAACAACTGCTTAGAAATAAATATGAAAAAAGCAACATTTATTCATTCAAATATATTATATCCGTAGAAAATTCTAGTAGTTTCAGTCAGCGCTGGTTTCAGTTTTCACCATGTCCCGCCTTATCATTCATTCGCCGTGCATTTGATTTGTTCATTTAGTTGTCTGTCAGAATGTAGCACGTCGATTGGTCAAAATAACGGGGGCGGTCCTTGTTTCCAGGAAGCGTAGTGTGGAAGCCCTCACGTTGTTGCAGACCAACGTTTAGCTTGACATTTCTATCATTGCCGCGTTATTACAACGTTCCGTTATTTTTCAAAATGGGCGACGAGGACGAGAGGTTTGACGGGATGCTGCTTGCTATGGCGCAGCAGCACGAGGGTGGGGTTCAAGAGGTAAACGTGTGATGTTGCTCTGTACAGTTGTAGCTTCGAGTTAGCGAGAGAGCTAACCGTTAGCGTCCCATATGATGTTGCTCATTAAACGTTCTCTTTGTCGCTATACCGCTCCTCTTTAACTCGCGACGGGGCGTTGTTGCCTGTAACCGAGTAGATTCAATATGCTTTATTGAGACACCTTTCTATGAAACACGACACTTTTAGGAGTGCATGGACGTGTGTGTGCATCTCGGACCTACTCTGCTCCTCACACCCATGACTCTTCACTTCATGTAGCTGCATCCGGTTATAGTCCCGTGGTTGAAGCTAAAGGCCCTGGTATACTAGAATTAACTCTGATTTCCTGTGCTCCCTCAACAGCTAGTTAACACATTCTTCAGCTTCCTGCGACGTAAAACGGATTTCTTCACCGGCGGGGAACCAGGTGCCCCAGAAAAGGTAAGACCACCCACTCACGTTGGTGATAGTTTCTGATAGTTATACATATACACCATAGCCACCTGCTGCCACACCACGCCCTCTTCCCTAACAGTCGCCATGTATTTTCTTCTCTTTTCCAGCTCGTGAAGGAGACCGTCGCCCGCCACAGCCAGCTTGGACTGAAGGCCCACCGAGAGCGGCATAGCCGGCAGGAGAAGCTACAGAAGGAGAAGGCGGACAGGGCCGCCAAGTTGGCGGAGGAAGCCAAGAAGAAGGAGCACGACACCAAGGAGGCCCCCCAGATCAGGGAGCTGACCGACGAGGAAGCTGCAAAGCTCCAGTCTGAGATTGACCAGGTGCCAAGTCTTCCCCCACCACCCCCACCCACTGTGCCTCACCACCACCAACCACTGTGCCTCACCACCACCAACCACCACCAACCACTGCCATCAGCAGCAGCACCTTCACAAGGGATGCCCCATAGATAGATGTTTATATTTACTGCAGTATGAATAAATACAATAGGTGTACTACTAATTCATAGTCACATATAATAAGGTTAGGGTTAGGGTTAGGGTAGAGACGGTTGTCTGGCAACCGGAAGGTTGCTGCTTCGACCCCCCGGCCCCCTAGCTAAGTGTCGAGGTGTCCCTGAGCAAGACACCCAACCCTAACTGCTCCCGATGAGCTGGTTGTTGCCTTGCATGGTTGACACCGCCGTTGGTGTATGAATGGGTGAATGTGAGGCAATATATAAATAGTCCATTTACCATTTATATAATTCATGCGTCGACTGCATTTCAGAAAAAGCAGCAGGAGGAGAAGAAGGAGACCCCGGCGGTGGCTGCAGAGGGCCCGTCAGACAAGGAGGAGGAGGAGAAGGAGAAGGAGGAGAAGGGGGTGAGTGTTGTAAAGAGCCATCCCCACCAGGTGTCTGGTAACCGGAGACCTGGCGTCAGCACGTGGTGCCAAGGTGCACCTCCTGGGACAAGCCCTGTGATCAAATGTCACCCGCCCTGCTCCACATGTCGTTAGATGTGTTCAAAACACTCCCTCACCAGGCTTGCTGGAGGGACTTTACTCTGAGTCAAAAGGCCTGGGGCCGGTGTCCATCTTTGATTACACCTGCCTGATCCAAGACACACACACACACACACACAAACAATGTAGTATCTTTCTGATGGATTCATGACTTGGTCATAGCAGTACACAACCACCAGATGTCCTGTTAATTCATTCATTACTTTGTTGTAAGAATGGACAGATGTTGTTTTGCACAATAAGCAAGTGTCGGTATGAACGGGTTTCCATGACAGCGTAGGCCTTCGATTGATCACCTATGCTTTCGATGTGTCGTGGAGTAACGACAGGGATGCATAATACCATCACACTGCATACTAAACATGTAGCAGTGTGTGTCCCTGGCCAGTTCATCTCTGGAAGCATTCACGATCGCCAGCTCTTGAGGTTGCTTCAGATCACCCGAGTCCTAACCTAAACGCCAGCTCTGAGCAGATGAACAATTCATTTAAATATGATCAAAATCGCAGTACGGCAAAGTGAAATATCTAAATTGCAGGAACTACAATTGTACAATGTAACAATATAAATGTGTAACCATTATAAATGAAATACTGTGCTGTAGAGATGCCCTAGCCTCATTTTTTCCTTCAGTTGTAAGAAAACTGAAAATTAAAATTGTGAAGCAAAAATGATAATTTCCACTGATAACGAAGCAGATCGCAATCACAACATCTGTCAAAATAATCGCAGTGTTTATTTTATTTGGCCATATCATTCAGCCCTAATATGTGAGGTTTTTGGGCTGCTTGCTAACCTTCGACCTCTTCCCCTCCAGGCGGACTCGGACGGCGAGGATGATGAGAAGGATAAGGACAAACTGAAGCCCAACGCAGGGAACGGGGCCGACCTGCCCAACTACAAGTGGACACAGAGCCTGTCCGAAGTGGACGTGAGTCGCTAGTAGGATATGTACCGTCCAGAGATGGACATGCAGGGCTAGCTAACCACCACTGCACAGTCCCTCTCCGATGACCCTGGGCTAGCTAACCACCACTGCGCAGTCCCTCTCTGATGACACTCTTTGTTATGAAACATTTTGTTGGAGAAGTTGTTTACAAGAATTGGAAAGAACTGGAAACCATCGTAGCGCCAGTGCCACCAAGTGGAAAATTATGATTCTTCAGCTTACACATAACCAAAACGTTTTCAGGTTGATTTTGTATCATGATGAAATGTTACTCAGTCTACCACTGTAATGACATATTGATGCAATTGCAGGTATTGCAATACATTTATTGTATTTACCCTCGTTCAAGAAGAGCGCCACTGAAAAGTATGTCGATTACAAGCCATTACAATTACAAGTATCGTCACTCACCAACTAGCGGTCGACCCTCCACAGCTGCTGGTGCCCTTCGACGTGAAGTTCCGCATGAAGGGCAAGGACGTGGTGGTGGACATCCAGCGACGCACCATCAAGGTGGGCTTGAAGGGCCAGCCGCCCGTCCTGGAGGGCCAGCTGTACAACGAGGTGAAGGTGGAGGAGAGCTCCTGGCTCATAGAAGACGGCAAGGTGGTCACCGTCCACCTTGAGAAGGTACTCGAGGCCCGGCCAGGCTATTGTTGGAACCCTGCCCCCATTTACTCTGGATTAGTTTTACTAGGGGTTCAAAATTAGGGACGGGAATCGGTCTCACAATGTTATCGTTTTTGATATGTATTGCAGTTCTGTAAATATTGCGATATGATATTTGTATGATTTTATGTTTTGGTATAACGTTGGGGTTCTACATTTACATTTAGGGCATTTGGCAGACGCTTTTATCCAAAGCGACTTACTTTTGTCGGCGATTACAAGGTGAGCGCAGGGCGTCTTTCAAACCTCCATCCTGCCTAATCGTGCTCCTTCCTCTACCAGATCAACAAGATGGAGTGGTGGAGTAGAATCGTCACCACGGATCCTGAAATCAACACCAAGAAAGTCTCCCCGGAGAACTCAAAGGTCAGCCATTCTGCCACACCTCCATGCGGAGGAGTGGATATTAAAGGCGTTATAAGTTCATTGAATTGTAAACAGAGATCCTGCCGGTTTGAACTTAACACTGCCGTCTATCGGCGTGGCGAGGAACATGTAAAACAACGTTAGCTGTCTGACCCATCAGCACTATGTGATCTTAAAACCGTACTCCGACAAACATTTCATCTTCATTTCTGCCTTTGTATATTTTTGCCTTCACTTCTCATTGTTGCACCTTTAAGTAGTCACCCCTGAATGTATTTTGTACCCTTCTCCACATAAACATACCTCTGCCCTATGTTGTTGTTGTTGTTGTTGTTGTTGTTGTGGTGGTGGCGGCGTGTGGCCCTGCCGAGCAGCTGTCAGACCTGGACGGAGAGACGCGCGGCATGGTGGAGAAGATGATGTACGACCAGAGGCAGAAGTCCATGGGGCTGCCCACGTCCGAGGAGCAGAAGAAGCAGGACATCCTCCAGAAGTACGTATCCCTGACCACGCGCCTCGCTGGGCACCCCCCACGTCCTTGGCGCTGACGCGACCTCGGCCGGGAACTTTTTATTGGACAGCGGACTGCGTGTTTTATTACATGGCCAGCTGTACGTTTGATTGGACGGTCGTGTTTTATCGGACGCGCGACTATATATTAGCGACGGCTTAACCCCGGAGCTATGTGGTTTCCTAAAAGCAGTCCATCCTCTCACTCACCACATACCACTTAACGCCCCCTGTGTGTTTTATTATTCAAGGTCATACTACCCTCCTTAATTCACTGCAATATACCAAAAAAAAGCTTTTTGCGGAGCTCCATTTAACAACAAACGTTTAAATCAAATGCAGCCTGTGCGTTCATGTATAAGTCGCGCGTGTGCTTATGCGTCCAACGGCTTCACGTACGAGCATATGGGGGATAGTTGCGTATAATAGCTCACGTTCTTGTCCAGTGACTGGTCTTTGGTCTTCACCACGTACACCCTTCTGTAAGAGACATCAGTGTGCTAGGAGTTTCTAAGGGCAGAGGTGGTGGTGGTGGTGGTGGTGAGGTTGGTGCAGGTGTGGTCCAGATGTAACCCAGAGAGGACGGGCCTCTTCACTGATCCCAGCTCCCCCCGGCGCCGACCCTGCCCACATCGAAAGGGCGCGGGTTACTAAAGACGCCAGATGAAGTGCAACATGTGTACAACACGCTCGTGTGTGCCGTTAGCATGTAGCTCCATGATGTTGAGCAAGTGATTGCATCCTCTTCCCCACAGTACATGGCTTGGCATCGTGAAGTTTTTATGTCATGTATTTGTATAGCCCTTAATCACAGTTACAGTCTCAAAGGGCTTTACAGGCCATATGTTCATGGCATCCCCTAGCCCTAGCCCCACAAAGGACAAGATACAACTTACTTAGCAAGGAAGAAACATTGAGATGAAACACCCAGAGTGGCACCCATTGTACTCTAACCCTTTCAGGGAGGGTTAGGAGTACAATGGGTGATCATTGACATACATTGTAATATTACAAGCAAACATTTGAAGTACAATTTTAAGAATGGAAATGTTGCATTGTCCATGATGATGAGGTGCCGACTGGTGAGCAAGCTGGTAGCTGTCAGGTGGAGTGGCCGGGTGTCCAGTCATGATCACAGTAGCACACTAAAACAAAGACAGCGTTATGCGTCGATGGGGCAGGGTGGACAAGGAACATGTAGGAAACCTAATCTAGTACCTATCGGCAGCAGGGCTAGGCTAGTGCCGGCTAACAAGGTCGGTTCAGCTGTAATGAGAGCCGAGGGACGCTTCTAGCAGCCAAATGAGAGAGTAAAGAGGTGGGTTTTAAGTTTGAATTTTCAGCAGTCAGCTTCCCTGATTACAGGTGGCAAAGTAAACAAGAACTGTGCTCTACTTGTTATCATGTAGCCTGATGTGTGCAGCTGATACTCTGCACAAGGAAAATGATAACGGAATTATGAAACGTGCAATATTTGTCTGGTGCATAATGTGCGTATGAAATGAACTACAACCACCATATGATAATATATGGATGTGCATTATTAGATTTACTCTAGATATGACTTTTGGATGCAATATATGAAAACATTTCCCTTTTATGAATAGACCCCAACCCATTTTCCACACTGCTTGTTATGCTCTTGTGTACAAGCATGCAAGTGTAAAAGGTTTTCCAAGACTGCTGAAGATGGAGGGTGAAATGTACATGTCTTCTGCCTCACTGCATTCCCCATGTATTTCTATCTGGCTGAGAGCCTACTAACTAACGTTATGCATGTGGCATCTGCAGGTTCATGTCCCAGCACCCAGAGATGGACTTCTCCAAAGCCAAGTTCAGTTGAGTCCGGGCTGTTGGACAACGTCCGCGATGCCTGAGATCTGTAAACCCTGGGCTGAAGTGGCTTCGGGACACACGGCCCCTGTACGCTCCCCCCAACTGGCCCTCTGTGTCCCCACCATGTCTTGTCTTGTTGAAAATGTGTTCCCCGGTCATGACATCCATGGCTGCATGGGTGTCATGACTGCAACGGCCCTCTGCGTGTACTCAGAATATTTAATGCTGTATCTGACCTTTTTTATTAATAAATTCAAAAGTTCAAAGCCAATATAAGAAGTGATGGTTTCTTTAAGACTTTTGGAGGAGGCAGCTTTGCCAAATGTATTAATGTCGACCCACCAGTTGAAAATCAAAATCACTGATATATACAACAAACGCATTTTCTTGTTCTCCCATGTTTACATTACAAATGTGGGGTCGCGTTTAACATCTTCACCACAAGGTGGCAGTGTTTAGCTTGATTTACAGCACCGTTTTGACCAGGTGACAACAATTACAGGCCTAATTTAGCCTAATAAAACGTCTTTCCTAGCCGAACGATGAGAATAATGTTAACAATATAAAATGTGCTGTTCTATTAAACAGAGGCTATTAAAGTCGTCCATATTTCCTCTCGGTAGTTATTTTAATTCTGCATTCTCTCTGGTTAACCACAACAAATAGAACAAACACATTTAAATCCCAGGTACTGATATCCATATTCAGCTTCTAACTAAATCTATTATATCAATCTGTCATCTCCTAATATATGCTTACGATTATACAGTTATTAAAGTTGTATTGGTTGACAAATTCCCAGGTCCTTATAAACTGTGTGTGTGTTGGGGGGCGGGGGGGGTTAATGAGCGTGTTATTACCAATGGGTGAAAGACTGTGTTTCTCATAGCGCTGCTCTACTACAGTGGATATCATGCATCTCCGCTAAATGCTACTCAAGTGAGGAGCACTTTGTTTACAAGTCTGATCTACTTGTGTGCGACCGTCCACGGCTAACTCTGAGCGGTCTGTCAGGATGGTGAGAGCCTGTCGCCATCGTGGTGGCGACTGTGGTCGGCAGATTAGCTGCTGCAAGCTAGCAAGTCCCCCTCATGTGTGAAATTGCTCATTTGTAGCATAAAGCCGCGTCTTCCCAACGATACGATCGCTCGTTTAATTATTCCGTTTAGTTCGTCGTCAGAGTTCTGGGGTAGAGGTAGATGAAATGTGTATTTGTTATCAGATATTTGTATTTGTAGCTGTTCAGCATCATTTTTTATTAGCCTACACTATTAGCCAATTGAAAAGTCAAAAACGGTTCCATTCTAGTCCCACTAAGGCCTTAAGATCTTCATTCGCTGACCGACGAGGTCTTTATCGAATGTTTATGTCTTGAGACCTCCGACGACCTAACGGGGAAAGTGCTGGTAATAGTAGAGAGAGAGAGTAGAGAAGCAGGCCTGGTTGATCATCATTTCCCCACCAGCCCGACGTTGCAGACCCGGACAGGCTGCAGTCAGAGCGGCCGCCGGGGGAGGGTTTGAGGGAGG
>OMKP01082812.1:6985-20480 GCA_900302375.1 Bathygadus melanobranchus | reverse complement strand
AGTATAGGAGGGGAGGGAGGGGGATAGGGGAGGAGAGGAGAGGAGAGGAGAGAGGAGGAGAGGAGAGGGGAGGAGAAGAGAGGAGAGGAGAGCAGAGGAGAGAGGAGGAGAGGATAGGATGGGGGGAGGTGAGAGGAGGGGATCTGCCTTCTTCTGCTCCCATTTGAGCCCAGGGAAAGATCTCTCGTCTAAACAACAATCACAAGAGGGGCTCGAATCTCGCCTCCGACGTGTGCTGCTGTACACACACACACACACACGCAAAAGGATACACACAAATAAACACCTGCAAGCATGTACACAAACACAAAACTGACACACCACACGCACACACACACGCACACACACACACGCACACACACACTAGCACACACACACAAGCTAATGTGCGTGTGTGTATGTGTGTGTCTGCATAAATGTGATTGCTACTGTTAATCAAGAGGCTTCATGTAGAAATTTTGACTGCAGCGCTCTGCTGAGTGAGACTGGATGTTGCACCCAGGCACCAGCAGTCTGAATGGTTATAATAATAATAATAATAATAATAATAATAATAATAATAATACATTAAAAACAGTGAAACAGTAATGCTGAAGTAATGATGAATGTCACAGTGAATCGGCCAGTTTGAACAAGTGGGTTTTGCGGTGGGATTTGAAAGCTGAGATCGTGTCAGACTGTCGGATGTGTGCCGGCAGGGGGTTCCAAATCCTGGGAGCATTGCAGCTGAAGGCCCTAGCACGGATAGATAGGTGGGGGATAGGTTATGGAGGGCTTTGAAGGTGAGCAGAAGGTTTTTGTAGTCGATCCGGTGTTGAACAGGGAGCCAGTGTAGTTGGATGAGAATGGGGGTGATGCGGTCGGATGATTTGGTGCGGGTAATGATCCGGGCAGCTGAGTTCTGGATGACTTGGAGCCCGTTGAGCAGTTTGATGGGAAGGCCAGAGAGAACAGCGTTGCAGTAATCAATCCGGGATGTGACAAACGCATTGACCAAGACTTCAGTGCTGGGTTGGGACAGGGATGGGCGGAGCCTGGAAATGTTGATTATCGAGATGCTACAGTGTTTCCTGGATGTTATTAATGACCCTGATGGGGACCAAAGGCCATGTTCTGAGAGCACGTTAGAGCAGATAATAGCTCTGTTCATGTGATACACTCCCTGTTCTGTTTCACTCCTCCAGTCGTCTAATCACTGGTTTTCTTCTGTCTTTTATTACACTAGTGCAGCGCCCGTTCAAAATGTTCTAAACATGTCTGTTCGGAACGCGTTGGTTGTTACCACCGGTATTGCTACTCACACATGACACTGACCTTGGGTCCTCAGCAATACAGACAGACATACAGACAGACATACAGACAGATATACATACATAGAGAGACTCATCCATTTTAGTTTAGTGAACATGAGATAATCCACTGGCTGCCGTCGTCGCTAACAGCTAGCAATTTGGCTATTTCAGACCATTTGAGGCTATTTCCGGAAACAAAAGCTCATTACAAAAGTTACATCACCAATGCTTGAAATGTTTGAATTAGCGAAACAAAATGGCAAACCTACAACACTTTGTATGTTACAATGTAACCCTCCTCGCGTCTCTTCATCTGTTCTTGAGTGAACAGTAGCGAACGACGGAGATCGAGCAGTACCCAGCATGCCGTTTGGTGGTCTAACAGTTAATAGGGGTCCTACTTTTAAATATATCCCGTAGATCAAGAGCTCACACTCAATGCTGCACTTCCTTGGGTCCCCAGCCCCGCCAAGCGAGAAGTCGATCGGATGAACGATTGTTGAGAAAATCGTATTTGTCGATGGTGCATTTTTGCTATTCCCAATCCAGAAGAGATCTCTCTCTCGGAGCCTGTGTGCCAGGGGCGGGGGCAGATCTGTCTCTCACACACTGCAGCACTGTGCAATTCACACACACACACACACACACATTCACACACACAAACACAGACAGACGACAATGACGGAGAGAACTAAACATTTAAAAGTGTGGTTACACTTCACTAGAGTCAACGTCATGCTCCTTCCCAGCGCCACCATGTAACATTTAAACATAGGGCTGCCGCGTTGCGGCAGTTTTGGTTAAAACTACAAAATCACGAGCAGGTGCCGTGTGGAGGAAGTCAGTGGCTTTCGGATCCACTCAACCCTAACCCTCCGCCACGGCCGAGCTTCAACACGCAGCAGACGAGCCACGGACATCAGCGTCGTGTCGCAGAACGAGCAACACACGTCTGAAGACTCTAGGTGTTGTTCTGTGTTTAATGTGATGGGTGGTCATGGATTTTGGACGTTATAGTGCAGCTGTATGGCTGGCGCTGGTGTGAGTGCTCTCATTGGAAACACGACCCACTGAACTCGTTGTTCTTCATTTGTCTTTTTTTATCGATGAGAGTAGTAGTATCGTTAAAATGAATCATTACTTTTAATCTTGAAAGTTACAATTCGTTATATTTGGATTTTAATCAAATGTTCTCCCATGTTGTGTTCTCTTGTGTGTCTCCGTGAATCTCTCTCTGTCTTTTGTTCTCTCTCTCTCTCCCTCTCATCTGGTGGACCTCAGCTTCAGGTGAGACGTGTGTTCATGACAATCCTCTATATTGCTTGAATATCCCTCCATCTCCCTCCATCTCCCTCCATCTCCCTCCATCTCCTTCCATCTGCCTCCATCTCCCTCCATCTCCCTCCATCTCCCTCCATCTCCCTCCATCTCCTTCCATCTCCCTCCATCTCCCTCCATCTCCTTCCATCTCCCTCCATCTCCTTCCATCTCCCTCCATCTCCTTCCATCTCCCTCCATCTCCCTCCATCTCCTTCCATCTCCTTCCATCTCCCTCCATCTCCTTCCATCTCCCTCCATCTCCTTCCATCTCCCTCCATCTCCTTCCATCTCCCTCCATCTCCTTCCATCTCCCTCCATCTCCTTCCATCTCCTTCCATCTCCCTCCATCTCCCTCCATCTCCTTCCATCTCCCTCCATCTCCCTCCATCTCCCTCCATCTCCTTCCATCTCCCTCCATCTCCCTCCATCTCCTTCCATCTCCTTCCATCTCCCTCCATCTCCTTCCATCTCCCTCCATCTCCTTCCATCTCCTTCCATCTCCCTCCATCTCCCTCCATCTCCTTCCATCTCCCTCCATCTCCTTCCATCTCCTTCCATCTCCCTCCATCTCCTTCCATCTCCTTCCATCTCCCTCCATCTCCCTCCATCTCCCTCCATCTCTCTCCATCTCCTTCCGTCTGTGTCAACATGGTCATTGTTACAGCCTGGCTCTGGTCAGCATCAGGGGCATGTCGTTTAGCTAACGACCTGACTCACCCATGCCTGCAACAGAACCACAACAGCAACAAGGAAACAGCCAAACAAGGCAGGAAGGGGTGGAGTCATCACATCTGGTGTTGGGCTGTGTAGATAATTCTGTCGCTGCCAGGAATCTGCATGGCTACCAAACATGACTCAGGGCACACCTGGACTTACCTCCCGGGAGTCCCGGGAGAAAGGAAACCTAGGATTCACACACACACACACACACACACTCACACACACACACCTAAATGTATACACGCACAAATGTACACGCATGCACGCACACCTACACATATACATAACTTCAGCGATATATTGTTGTTTCCCTCTTTCGACAAATGTGTTACTTTTTTTTTAAGTCGCTTTGCATAAAAGCGTCTGCCAAATGCCCTAAATGTAAATGTAAATGTACATGCGCACACCCACACGTATACGCACACACACACATGGGTGTATGCATGTGTATGCATACACCCATGGGCGCACACCTACACATACGTATATGCACTCACCCTAACTCACACACCCTCACACACACACACACACACACACAGACACACTCACTCTTACACACCCCCACACATCCTCACACACACTCACACACACACACACACACACACCCACAGACACAGCGAGGCTGTGTGGCCCTCGGCTATAGAAGCGCGGCCCCCGGCGGGGGTCCTCTCGCCGTTAATTCTCATTGTCTGCTGCACTTAGCGCTTCAGCTAATCTCCTAATTGGCTGGGAAAATCCTTGCTGAGGAAGCTATCGATCGTCACAGCCTCCAATTACTGCTGCAAACGGGGCCAGACTGGGCTACAGTAAGCTGCTTAACACCAGCGGGCCTGTCGATACTCTGGCCCTGGGGGTTACGCTTCATAACACATAACAGACTGCTGGGTTCAAACAGTGCCCCCTTCTGTTGACACTCCCCCAGCGGGCCGATAGCGCTGACGCTGTTTTGAATGGAGACACTGCGTAGACACAGTCAGAGGTTTCTCTGTTATGATTTTTGAATCTCAGTCGATTCTGCGTTGTGTCTATATTGATGGTGATTATGTCGGCTTTTTAATCAAAACAAGTTAAGTTGCAGTTGTTATGGTGGCCAATTTTAGCCATGTGCGTGAATAAAAAACAAGCTAAAGTATGTCCTTACTTAAAATGGATTTCAATACAAAAACAATGGGTTCCACTTCGTCTAACGTACAATTATACGCTCTGCTCGACGGTCAGAAAACTGCAAGCTCCTAACAAAGTCATAGCAAGCACCAACACATACAGGCAAACATACATTATGGAAAATGTTGCTTGTCACATCACCAAATATTTCACGAACACGTGTCTCAAGGGGGAAAAACATTGCGTGTAACATTCTCTCATATCCTTCACTAACATTTCCATAGTTTGACATTAAATTGAAGTGGCGCATTGCAATTATGACCAGGCCTGCCTCTGGAACCGAGAGCTGAATATGTGATGACAGAGAGCACCAAACTGGAACAAACGAAACGAAAGAAACAGTAGGGTCGTTTGGGTGTGCGTGTGTGTGTGTGTGTGTGTGTGTGTGACTGTGTGTGCGTGCGTGTGTGTGCCTGTGTGTGCATGTGTGCATGCGTGCGTGCGTGCCTGTGTGTGTGACTGTACAGGGTAGCTCCAGACTAGCCCAGGGCTGTGTGAGTGTCTTCTTTTTTGTTAATAGGCAAGCTGTCACACTGAGTCTGTTCTAACAGGACCATGGTCCCACACACACACACACACACACACACACACACACTGACATGCTAAAGAGGAACACAGGAAGAAAGGCCACGTTCTAATGAGGATGAGTTCCAATCAGCTCATTATCTTAGTGTTTGATAAGACAGGATTATACCACAGCCCGTGAACATCGTAGTGGTGAGAGGAGATTAGTTTCAGATAGCAGCACGAGTCTCATCACCGGGCTAAACTACTGCACAACATTTCAACACCTCCTCCTCTATCCTGACCCTCCTCCACCCAGACCCTCCTCCACCCAGACCTACCACCACCCAGTCCTTACTCCACCCGGACCCACCTCCACCCAGACCCTCCTTTTCCACCCAGACCATCCTCCAACCAGACCTTCCTCCACCCAGACCCCCCTATACCTAGACCCTACTCCACCTCCACCACGAACCTCTTCCACCTAGACCCTCCTCTACCTCCACCCCGAACCTCCCCCACCTAGACCCTCCTCCACCTCCACCCAGAACCTCCTCCACCTAGATCATCCTCAACCTCCACCCTGAACCTCCTCCACCTAGACCATCCTCCACCTCCACCCAGAACCTCCTCCACCTAGACCATCTTCAACCTCCATGCAGACCTTACACCACCTCCACCCAGACCCTCCTCCACCTAGACCCACCTCCACCATGACCCACCTCCACCAAGACCCTCCTCCACCTTCCTCCAGGCCCTCCTCCACCCAGACCCTCCACTTCCACCCAGACCCACACATCTTCTGTTATGTGCAACATGCATGCTAGAGGTATGGGAAGAACACCCAATAACGTGTTTTGACCCAGGTGCAGAACGGGTTCAAGTCAGTACAAGTATTCTCTCCCATCCGGTCCTCCAGGGTAAAGAAGGCTTCCTGCAGATCCTCCACAGGTACATGGAGGTGCACGGCACCGTGTACTACGAGACCCAAAGACCACCGGAGGTCCCTGCTTTCGTCAAGAACCACGGCCTGTTGCCCCAGCACGAGCTCCAGCAGCTGCTGCGCAAAGCCAAGGCATGCCAGCATGTGTGTGTGTGTGTGTGTGTGTGTTTACATGCTACAGATCACAGGTAGACCAATAGACAAAGTAGATCGATAGTTGAGAAGAGCAGTGATTCTCAAAGTGGAGTCCAAATTGTTTTAGATTTCCAAGTTGTCCAAAAAGTATAATTTTCCTTTTTTTGTCAGCTAATACAGCAAAAAGAAAATGGGTTCTAAATATGTCAAAGTTCATAGGGATCTCTGATAAATAAATAAAGTTTAAAAAAGAGCACATTTTAAATGGATTAAAAGGGTAACACACGCCTGATCTTCTGCAACAGCGTTTGGTGGTGATGCTCCTTAACTCACTAGTGCTTGGCTTCCATGGACCACTGACTTGTGCATGGTGGATGGGGATAAAGATGGAGGGTGTGTGTGTGGTGTGTGTGTGTGGTGTGTGTGTGGTGTGTGGTGTGTGTGTGTGGTGTGTGTGTGTGTGTGTGTGCTGTACTGTGCCATACACCATGTGCGAGTTCTGGAGGGACAATGGAATTGCAAGTCTCGGCCCAAACCATTTTAGGGGTCGCCAGCTAAATTGTTTGAAAACCGCTGGAGTGGAGTCTTTTTAATCCCCAGGGGGCAAGCTGTTGAGCAGCTTACAGTAGTGACAATAACAACAGCAATGACCATATAACAAACAATAAATATACAGCAGACAACAATAAGACATTGAAACATTAAGGAAGTGGAAACCGAAACCAATGGAGTGAAATATTTGAACAAAAGCTACTTAAAACCACACAAACTCAGTGTAAAAGACCTTATTTTTGTCCTCCTCAGCTCTTCATTGGCTTTGGCTTCCCATACGAAGGACCCGCCCCTTTGGAGGCCATAGCCAATGGCTGCATCTTCCTGCAGCCCAAGTTCCAACCACCACACAGCTCACTCAACCACGAGTTCTTCAGGGGCAAGCCCACTTCCAGAGGGGTGAGCTCATCTGACTAATCCGCCCATGATCTTGTTGATTTACAGTGTTCCTTGTACCTCAGCGGTCGCTTACTTTCTGATTGTAAACTGAACTCATTGTGAGTCACTAAATGAGATCCTCTCCATAGTCAGTTTTATCCGATCAGTTTCCGCCTGTGAAAGGATAACACAGAACTTTTTATGTTCGTTATGTCAAGTCACATGTTATTCTGTTCATTAGAAAATGAGTAGTCACAGTAGATGGTGTGGACTTTCCCTGTTCAACACGACAGTGTATCGCTATAGGAGAGCAACATTGTTGCTTTAGACCAGTGTTTCTCAAATGGGGGTACGTGTACCCCTAGGGGTACTTTGAAGGATTGCAGGAGGTACGTAAGAAGGAGTCTAGCTAAAAAGCTAAGACAGAAACACCAGATGTTTTAGGACAAAACCTTCCAACTTCCAGTCATCAGATGTTATGTGAAATACCTAACCCATATTTTCCCTTCCTAAAATTATCTGTGCTGGGGAAAGGGGAACCGCTGCTTTGAAGCACCAATAAGAAAAGCAGAGCTGTACCTTGTCTCTGAAAGCAACATGCTCCTAAATGGCCTTGGACTTGACCTATATTACATCTGCTTACGCAGCGCTGCCCCACATGTGACACATTGAATAAATAAAACTATTCCAGTGTTTTCGTCATTAAAGTTGCATTGTACAAGTGTATAAGTGTATAAATATGTAATGTCTTCTGCAAGGAACGCTAACATATTTCATATTTCATGTAATGCATAAAAATGCAATTACCGCAACCCTGGATTTAAAAAAACCCAGGAGTTTAGCATGTGGTTACCCATAAAAAAAACCCTGAGAATGCCATAAACTGCATGTATAAGAAACCCAACCCACCATTCAATGTTTTGAGGTACAACATCAATGCATCTGAATAACAGTAACAAGCAAACAGTGAGATTACTTTTTTAACACTAGAACAGCCTTGGACCAACTTTCAGACTTCCCCAAAATACGTGATGTTTCCATGTCTGTCTTGTATTGTATTCTTAGTAGGTTTCGACGTACTTATTAACACACTGACTGACCTCATAATGTGTGCGTGTGTGTGATCTCCAGGTGTCCTCCCAGCACCCTTATGCAGAGCAGTACATCGGCAGGCCTCATGTCATGACGGTGGACTACAACAACTCACTGGAGTTTGAGACGGCCATCAGAGAGATCATGAGAACCAAGGTACTCCGTCGACTTCTGTCCGTCCTTCTGTCTGTCTTTGTTAGTTTTGTTTCTGTTTCTTGGGGAATGTCCATCTGTATTAAAGGGGAACCGTCACGCTCAGGACTCTTTGTTCTCCATGAAGCAGTGCTCGGCTTCATACGTGCGTAGGTCAATATATTTGTCCTGAAGAGTTGGGCCATCGCTGTCAGCGGTCCGGGATTTGTGTTTTCAGGTGCAACAAAATGATGTCAATGTAGGTCTGTCCGATATGGCCAAAATGTTCTACCCCCATATAGGTATTTTAATCTAATCTATAATCAATATAGCATGTTTACTGGTAATTCAATTTCTATATAAAATAACATTATAAAGCCTACCTTTGTATACTCCCGTGTGAATGAAACACTTAACAAATGAAAAGTACTGAGTATTTTCTCACTTTATTTACTTCAGTGCAAATAAGAGAACAGCTAGAACAGTCTGGCAAGTTCAGAACATGACATCACTTTACTGTAACGCAGCCTTTACCAGGTAAAGACAACGTTTATGCTATCACGATATGACGATATCCAAAATCTAAGACGATATCTAGCCTCATATGATATCGACATAATATCGATATATTATATCAGCCCTATGGTCCAATGGTCAATGATCCAACGTTTTTTGTGGACATTGAGTTGATGAGAACGAAGCAGCACAGTACTTGTATTGGAAGCGAGCCGCGTGTGACGGTTCCCCCGTTCAGCCCTGCACTCCCAGAGATGTACTACACCGTACGCTCTGTTGCCCTGTCGAAAAACAGTCTCAGCTGAACGCCTGCACACCGGGAAAGTCTGCTGCTTGCTGCTCCGGTGCAGGTTGGTGCAGTCGCAGGGCGTTATTCACTCACTTCCATCTCAAAATTAAAATATTTCATGCATTTATATTCTCAAATCGTTTACCACGATTACCTCGGCCCGGGATAATCAACAATTAGAATCGTGTTGCGTTTACTGCCAGTAACACAGACGTCCAATTGGAATGGAGGATGTGTCTTCCCGGTGAAGGCCTCTTGTAGTTCATGATGATTTATCAGAAGTATCGTATGCCACTGCCTGGCACTCTAGGAGATACTGCTCTTGAAAAGTGAACTTGAAACCAAATGGCTTTGAGGACAGAACAGACTTTCGACGTCGTCGCTTTGGCTAACGTCCATTTTTGAAGTTAGCACTCCCCACTCCCTCCTCCCCACGTGGAGGCGGGTCTTCGTGACTCCTGTCTCCTTTTTCCTGGAAGCTTTCTTTTCTTCTTTCTTTTCTTCAGCTTAATCGGTAGCTTCCGCCATGGTCAGTCAACACTGAAATGAACAGGCAGAGAGGACCGCCTCTTTATGGAGTTCTCTCTCCTGATTGGACAAAGAGCGGAGGGGCAGAGAGACCCATGTTATTGACCAAACACTCTATATCAGTGATGGCTGTCGGAATATAGGGCTATTTAACAAATAAATATTGCTTCCAATATTGCTTACCTTTAATATTTTAAAGTGCCCCTGAACTATATTTCATACAAAATTACATCAAATCATCACAGGGAATGATGAGGCACAAAGGTTTAAGTGTGCTTCCTTTCATCAAACTCTCTGCGTCTTTCATCAAAATCTTTTGAATTGTCAAAGTAAGTAAAAGTACACCGAGTCCATAGGGAGGGAGGGAGAAAGAGATAGAGAGAGAGAGAGAGAGAGAGAGGCAGAGAGAGAGGGGGAGACAGACAGACAGACAGACAGACAGACAGACAGACAGAGTGATCGATGAGAGTGAAAGTGTGAACGAGGGATGAGCGAGAATGAAAGCAGGAGAGAAAGGGGCTCCCAGATTGCTGTAAACAGCGAGGCACTAAGTCAATTTGTTCAGTTAATTGAGGCCATAAGAGCAAAGATGGAAAAGATGAAAGGAAGGAAGAGGAATTGAAAACTTTTTCTGTACAAAACTTTGATCATCCGTGTGTCATCATCCATTTGAAAAACCACATCATCTTTGCCTGCTTGCTGTTGGGACTCTTGAGACGTTCACAAGTTATTTTACGTTTGATACGAACATTCTTCAGCATTTATTTATTTTATTACTATTATTATTATTACTATTATTATTGTTGTTGTAGTTGTTGTTGTTGGAAACGTAACTTGTTCAGTTATCCAGAGAAAACCTTTGATCCTTTGATATAGACGTCTGGTGGTTTCCAAACTATTTCTGTCTCTGACCAGTTAGTCTGCTGTAAACTGTATTCTGTATCCACTTCATATTATATATCATATATACAGAGAACCCCATATCTGCAATGATCAACTATGAAAATGTATGAAACACCTGCTATAATGCAGTGAAATACTAACATCAACACTAATATATATATAAATGAATGGTAAATGGATTACATTTATATGGTGCTTTTATCCAGAGTGCTTTACATTTGCCTCACATTCATCCATTCATAACCCGACAGCGGTGTCAACCATGCAAGGCAACAACCAGCTCGTCGGGAGCAGTTAGGGTAAGGTGTCTTGCTCAGGGACACCTCGACACTTAGCTACAGGGAGCCGGGGATCGAACCAGCGACCTTCCTGTTGCCAAGACAACCGCTCTACCTCCTAGGCCACTGCCGTCCCACTATAGACTGTACATGTGTGTCTGTTTGTGTCGTTAGTGTTCAGTTAAAATAAAGTTATTCTTTGTGGTCAGTCGTGAGCCAAAAAAACCCACATTCGCAGCATCTGTAATTAGGCTAATCAAAAGTACGCCTTTGTTACAGAACTGGCAAATCACAGCAGGGGGGGTGATCCATTGCTATGCAAATAAACACTAATGAGTTTCCAAGCAGGCACACGCTGTAATTAGGAGCTGATACGGAAACATTTCTCTCATTGGACTACGGGAAGGGAGAAGACGATTTATTACAATTAGGAAAAAATAACATGTGTTTGTGTGCGTGCTTTGTTTCTAGTTTGTACTTCCCTGCACTTAAACATAGTACTTCCATTCTGTAGCGTCGTATCCTGGCCTCACTGTTCCACCAGCAAGGGGTCAACCTAGCAATTATGAGCGTTCTTATTCAAATCTTACTGTCATCAGCAGTATATAGTTGTTCCTTTCTTTTGACAAATGTACTTATTGTAAGTCGCTTTGGATAAAACCGTCTGCCAAATGCCCTAAATGTTGTGTGTGTTTGTGTGTGTGTGTGTGTGTGTGTGTGTGCGTGCATTTTGCAGGTGGAGCCATACCTTCCATATGAGTACACATGCCAGGGCATGCTGGAGAGGGTGCATGCCTACATCCAAAATCAGGTGAGACGTCCAGGGCCCACAGTTAACCCACCTTTCTTTGTACATTGAAAACAACTGATGTACAAAGAATGATGTCACCATTCATGATTAAAAGAGATTTGGAGATGATTGGAGAGCTGACAACGGCGATCGCCATTGAAACTTTAAGCTCTGTGATGGTTCATTACACTGACACTGATGCTTCTGGTGGAGCTGAGAAGTTGAAAAGTAAGACTTTGATGTCCAACAAGCATAGCCTGGCCACTAAGCCACTAAGGCCAGTAAGAGCCAGGTACTCAAAAGCTCTGTCGCATCTCAAAGCGTTTGAAAAGCTCATAGAAGAAGGTGATTTTTTGGATCCCATGCAATTAGCATACAGGTCTGGTGGAGGAAACTTCTGTACTAGCATCTAGAGAGCCCCAAGGCCCACGCTAATCCTCCCTCGCTCTCTCTCTCTCTCTCTCTCTCTCTCTCTCTCTCTCTCTCTCTCTCTCTCTCTCTCTCTCTCTCTAGCAAAACAACGAATGAAAGGCAGTTGACAAGAGCACGACTGCAGACTACCTGTTATCATACAAATTAAAACAATCACATTTAGAGAACAGAACAAAAGATGAGCGGTCTGTTAAAGCTTGTGTCCTGGTGTCCTGGTGTGTCACTGTGTTGAAGTCACCCCCAGGACTGTCGGTCTTGGACCTCAATCTGTAAAATGTTAGGGTCAAACATGAGGAAGAATGAATTGGGCACGAAAAATCATCATAAACATTATCCACATCCTGGTTTATCAGAAACTGACATTTTAGGGACAAAACATTTAAATTGGCGTACCCCTTTCTCTCCATCGGAAAACAATGGAGTGGGTCACACACCTTGTCTGGTGACCTTGTCTCAAACAAACATTCCTTTAGTCTGAGGCGAGACCAGGCAGGACCACGACAAACTGTCTCTACCGTCTCTACCTTCTCCTTCCCAGGACTTCTGTGCTCCAGAGCCTCCGTTCCCGCCGCTGGTCAACCTGTCCAAACCGGCGGCGAGTCCAGGGCCTCTGTTTGTCCCCCTCCCCAACTCCACAGCCCTGGGCTGGGCCTCCGACGTGACTCCTCCCCCGGCCTGGCCTCCCCTCAGCTCCCTGCGTCTGACGGTCTCTCAAGAGGGCGAGTCCTGCATCGAGGCGTGTCAGTCAGACCGCCTGGTCTGTGAGCCCGCCCACTTCCGCTTCATCAACAACAAGGAGGCGCTGAGAGGGTGAGTGACAAGCTGTCCGTCACACCGGGTGGCGTCACAGTGGCCTCGGCCTCTTCCGTTCGTTTTGCATGACGTCACCACGCGAAGGAACTCAAGAGGACGATTCTCATTGGCTGTCAGCGCTGTCACTCACGGAGAAGTCGCCCCGGGTGAATGAGGTTTACTCTTATGTGTACGTCCATGGGTTTGTTCAGTCCAGCTTGGAGGCTGGAGAAAACACTGATAGTGTATACACACACACATACACACATGCACGCATGCACACACACACACGCGCGCACACACACACACAAACACTGCTTAGTCTCACTTTTTGTCCCAGCGTCTCGACTGAATCAGGGAGAATTTCCCAGAGTCGAGAAGCACGGGGTCTTTCAACATCAAGGTGGATCTGCTCACGTCTCCGGCTGAGATGCTCGACTCCTGTCACAGTCTAACACACACCCACCGCACACACACATGTGTGTGTGCGGTCATGGGTGTGTGTGCATGTGTGTGTGTGTGTGTGTGCTCTTTATATTTTGTGTTTTGTCACTTCTTCATATCTCAAGGCAATCTCTCTCTCTCTCTCTCTCTCTCTCTCCCTCCCCCTCTCTGTCTCCCTCTCTCCCATGTTTCACCCTCTCTCCTCTCCTTCTCTGACACTCCGTAAGTCACTCCCCCACACCTTCAAGCCTCAAGTTTCTCACATCACCGTCTCTCATTTTTTTGTATTTG
>OMKP01082805.1:0-20691 GCA_900302375.1 Bathygadus melanobranchus | reverse complement strand
GGACACAGTGTTCCTGTTAAGTCAATAGATATGCTGTACAGCAGGGGTGTCCAAACTGCGGCCGTGGTCCATTTTTAATTGCCCCGCAGTAAATTCAAAAAATATAATGGAATATGGCCCACACATGAAACTTGCACTTGACTGTATTGTACTTCTTACATAATAAATGAAAACCCATTAATGGAAAGCTATGATGTAGGCAGTTTATTTAAGCATATTCAACTAGCATAATTTACCTACATTTGATTGATTTTGCTAACTTTAATACACTAGAGGTGAGGCGATGTACCTCACCTCTAGTGAGTGGCCCAGACCTTCGTACATTTTTCTGAATGTGGCCCTCAGTGAAAAAAGTTTGGACAACCCTGCTGTTCAGTATGATTAAATACACATACATCCATATTGGATTATTAACAAAGCGTGACAACACTGAAATATTCATATCATGGTACTGAGTTATAGTAAATCTCAATGTGCTGTCTGGCAGTTTTGAATAAAGTGATGAAACTCTGCACACAGTGGCTATGGGGCTGTTTGTAATGTCAATATTTCCCAAGAAAAAAAGCATACACATACACTCCCATGGCTGACATACTAGAGCTAATATCAATTCAATACTAAAGAAAAAGTCTCACAATCATGTCTAAATGTCTTTTTAATTGACGATTGAAGGGGACAACTCCGAGGACAGTAAGGGACAACCGTATACAGTCTATGTGAACAACTGATGGCTTGACTAGTTCTGAAAAAGCTGGTTAAAGTTTATACTCTACAATTACTCCAAAATTAAAAGTGAGTGCGGTAGTGCCCTCTACAGGGGACATGAGATAATGCCCCTAAAAAAAGTACTTCAAGTGTTGAAGAAGTCGGAGTGTTGTAGGAAAGTAAGACGACTGAAATACACAATATTTTCTATATCTAATGTTAAAATCTTAAATAGCTAATACAGTGTCAGTAAAAATGGTCAGTGTTCAGTAAAAAAAAAAATAGTATTAATATTTTTCAAAAGTTATTCAAGTAGCCGTTGTTGGGTGGAATTACTTAATTCAACAAAAACAAAAACAAAACAGGACCATTCACCCCGTCCTCGCCAACATATTTCAACCAATTCTACAATAATGTATGACAATACAATGAAAAGGTATGGTTCAAACGAGAACAAATACACATCACAAATCATCAGAGACAGATGGACGATGACAATAATAATTACACAAAACATTCACCAACAGCAAGTGATCTACATATTCTCAACATATTCTCAGTATTGTTTGTTGCACGAGCAGAAATGCATCGTTTACACGCAGGACACAGCAACGGTTTCCTTTTCCTCGTCAGCACTTGGAAATAATTTCCTGGCAGCTCTTGTACACCTTGACCAGACAATTAAGCCTCGGCTTTGAACTCTAAAAGAGCAAAATGTGACAATGGCATTATTATTACTATTATTATTATTATTATTATGATATAACAGGTGACTGCTGTATGCACATGTCTGGCATCGTTATGCATAAGGTTTATAATCAATATCAGCCCAAATGTAAATATATAATGACCATGTCATTGTAAATTAACAGCAAACAGCTCAGTTCTAAAATAAATTGTAGACTGCTTCACTTGTAAATATAGTACACTCACTTGAAACAAGGGAACAACACTGGAAACAGCACTGGGATCTGCAGGGTCCCGCAGTAATATGCACAAGTAGTAGATAATTTGGTGCTGAAACATGAACATATTAAAAAGGTTAAAAATACAATGCATACAATTACATCTACTATCATTTTAGGGCAATATTTGGAAATACTAAGAGGGTTGGCAATCATATAAAAGACGAGTTACCATGTAGATAGCTTCATTGATTACAATGTCCTTTATTTTGCTCATCTCTATGAAGCTTGTTTGCTCTCGGCCAGAGGCATAGCTGGAGGACAGCTGAATACCCAGGGAACCAATCACAAGCAAGGACTCATGGTCTATCTTCACGAAGTGAATGTAAAGCATCATTCCAATCAGGGTAATGATTATGGCGCTGGACAATACTGCAGTGTTCTGGAAGGAAGCAACACACATATATTATTCATTATGAAAGCAATGCATTTATGAATGGTGGGGTTATGGTCAATGTGCTACAGCCAAAGCAACACTTAAAGAGGGCTATCACCAAGTGAACATGAAGTATGACTTACATCTGTGAAGAAGAACACGGCGTAGGCAAAAAGCCACACGAAGCAGGTGTACACCATCACCTTACCGATGGACACTTTGGGGGAGCTAACGGTGAACTCCGTGCAGAAACTTGAATGCCTTTGGTAGTCCAGAGCTATAGCCTTTCCGTGAATGTCGGTGTACTTCTCGCTGTCCATGGCGAATGCGGGAGAAGCATCTGGATGACCGAGATGAACAGATCAACGGTATAAACTGGCAGAAAGTAAAACACAGCATGGAAACGAGAGTATTGAGGATGGATAACTATGGAGCTAACCTTAGCTTACAAAACGTAGATCGTTAACAGTCAAGTTAGCATGGTAGGTAAACAATTACATACAGAAATACAACACAGAGGTTGTTAATTATTACCTACAAAAGACACGGTTCTTGAAGTTTAAAACGAGAACAGCAAATATGTAAGTGTAAACCACTGAATGTCAGTACTGCTGCTCGGGTCGATACAAACCGGCTAGGCATTATGGGAGATGGAGTTTCTACCTTTCGTTAAAAATGTATTTAGGTTTCACCGAGTTCATTTTTTTAGGGTGACACAATAATAAATCAGGTTAAATCATAAAATCCTGAAATATATAGAATACAAATCAGACTTTCACACAACTTGTATTCACAGCAAGCTACGCCTACATGTCCCAGGATGCACCGTGTTTCTTTCTAACTTCTGACCTCTGGATGAAAACAAGCCGATCAGCTGATGTGAACTAGCGACAACATCCACCGCCGTAACACCCCGAACATTTTAGATGACTTTTTAGACAACGACGCTTTCGGTTGTACATAATGCGTGTCGTGTTTATCCGGGTGTACTTCATGGTTTACAGTTCGTTCGAACAACCTTTGTAGACGCAAACATCGTCGTCGTCCTACTACAGCTAGCTGGGTGTTTGTGGCTGTGTTTGTTTATTTCTGTGTCACTGGCTACCGTTTTTGCAATATAGACAATTTAACAACTGTCGTGCGGCTAGCAATGTGCCGCTACGTGTCAGCAAGGGAGTGCCATTGGTATAACAGCTACAATGTGGATATCTTGACGTATCTGTCACTTGATGCTCTATAGCTACCGAGCTGTTACATGAACGTGGTGTTGACATGTATCCACAACACTGCTGTGTTGTGCTGTAGACGCAAACAGCTCAAAGCCTTACGCTGTACACGTGTATGTCAACTGGGACAACAAGGTTATTGGTCTTTTAATTGTTAGTTGGTTTTTAATGCATTAGGAAATGTTATTTTGCTTAGAATGATTTGCTAAAGTGCCTCACACTGTTAAACTCCATTGGCTGTGTAATCCTCGTATACATTCAGCAATAGATTCAAAGAGGGTAACTGACACAGGGGCTGTCTCGACCTGTTAGGTTTGTGATGAGTGGCCAAGGTCCATCTGTAGATAAAGGCATGAATACGGTCCTTGTGTGTCAGGAGAGCTATGCTTGCGGGGGCTCAGACGAGGCCTCGTTCGAATGCGACGAATGTGGCAGCTTGCAGTGCACCCGCTGCGAACTAGAGCTCCACCGGCAGGAGCGCATGAGGAACCATGACCGCGTCCGCATCGCCCCCGGCCACATCCCCTTCTGTGACTCCTGTAAGGGAGATGGCGGCTGCTCCCGCCTGAGAGCGGTGGTGCGCTGTCAGGGCTGTAAGATCAACCTGTGCTTGGACTGCCAGAAGCGCACCCACAGCGGGGCCAACAAGAGGAAGCACCCCCTCAACCAGTATCCTCCACCCAACGCAACCCCGGAGGGTGCCCCGGCAGACGGAGAGGCCGAGATGGAGGCCCTCAAGGCCCAGGTGGAGAAAGTATGCAGCTTCCTCCTGGTGGATGATCGAGAAGAGATGAAGGTAATCACTGAAGGAGGACATTCCCCTCGGTTCTTGATCAACGTATGTTTTATACGGTCTTTGCTTTATATCAAGTTCATTCCTGCTTTGTACTCAGGTGAAGAACGAGGAGGATTTCGTCAACCGACTGGGCTGCAGGCCCGACGAGCTTCTCAAGGTGGTCTCCATATTCGGTAACACTGGGGAGGGGAAGTCGCACACGCTCAACCACACCTTCTTCTTTGGGAGGGAGGTGTTCAAGACCTCCCCCACACAGGAGTCCTGCACGGTGGGCGTGTGGGCAGCCATGGACCCTGTTCACCGGGTGGTGGTCATCGACACGGAGGGACTGCTGGGTGCAGGTAAAGGGGTCAAACACAACAATTTGCAAATATGTACTGTCGTGATCTAAGATAATAATCAGGGTTCAACAACATTGTTTGCCGCTGGCCCGGTCTTCCAAGCAGGAGCCAACCAGGGCCAGCGAACCAGGCTGCTCCTCAAAGTCCTGGCCATCTCCGACCTGGTCATCTACCGGACGCACGCCGACCGCCTCCACGACGACCTTTTCAAGTTCCTGGGCGATGCGTCCGACGCCTACCTGAAGCATTTCACCAGGGAGCTGAAGGCCACCACGGCCCGCTGCGGCCTGGACGTGCCTCTCTCCACCCTGGGCCCCGCCGTTGTCATCTTCCACGAGACAGTGCACACCAAGCTACTGGGATCCGGTGCGGTGGATATACACACACTTCTTACTCTACTTAACTACTTTAGATAGCATGGCAATAATGTAGCACAGAATAAAGTTCACCTTGTCTATAATAATGTTTACATTTACATTTTATAGATATAGATATATATATATATATATAATTATTTAATTTTTGTAGTAACTTGTTGTTTATACACTTGTTTTTTTAATATATATTATTAGTTTACTGTCCTATCATGAGCTTACTTTTGGTGGAGCACACAGTCGTTATGCATTGGTTGAGGAAGCAGTAAATGGCATAAACGAAATTAAATATTCACAACGGATAACGATCAAGTTATGAAGTCTTCTTTGGTCTCTCTCTCCTCCTTCATTCGTCATCTCCTCCTTCCCCAGACAAACCCTCCGAGTCAGCCGAGCGTCTGCTCCAGGAGCGCTTCAGGAAGCTGGGACTCTTCCCTGAGGCCTTCAGCTCCGTCCAGTACCGGGGCACGCGCACCTACAACCCCCCGACGGACTTCAGCGGCCTGCTGCGCACCCTGGAGCAGCAGCTGGATAACAAGACCACTCGCTCGCCTCGCACGGCCGGCGTCATCCACAAGGCCCTACAGGCAGGCTTAATAATAATAATAATACTGTTACTAAGAATAATTCATTTTATATGTATAGTTCTTTACAACACAGACACCCTTCAAGACACGTTACATAGATAAAAGTCAAAATAGTGACTAGAAAGTCAAATCACAGTAAAATTCTAAAACAAATCAATGTCAGTAAGTATACAGTCAGTTGAAAGAAAATACTAATTAAATACAATTGAATCATGTCAATGTTTTATTTATTTTGTTCCAATTGTCTGTGATTTTCATTCAATGGTATCTGTGACTTCGTTCTGCCCCTCCCAGGCCCTGAGTGAGCGCTTCAGTGGTGAGATCACAGACGAGCACTTGGCCAGTAATTGCTTCTTCCCAGACGAGTACTTCACCTGCTCCAGCATCTGCCTCAGCTGTGGGTAGGTGTCAGCTCCCCCCATTAACCTACAACACACAGGCTCAGTAAAAGATGTTGACTTAACATTGAGATCTAAAGTCTGATAGCAGACAAGCAAAAATCTGTGAATGGGGCGTTTCAATCTTGACCGACTGTACACGACAAGTTACACTGCACCTGAATTTCCTAATGTTATTTCACTTGTATTGTATGGGAGAAATCCTTCATTTCGTCATTTCTAATCTTGCCATTGGATCTCGTGTCAGATGCTCCTGTAAGAACAGCATGAATCACCTGAAGGAGGAGACGGAGCACGACGCCAAGCATCGCTGCCGCTACTCTGCGCAGTACGACAACCGCATCTACACATGCAAGGTCGAGACCAGAGCACCGACAAACACATACACACCTACCGTTAAGCAACACACCACTTGGGGGGGGGGCGTGGTTCTGATCACCGTCTGACTTCACTGTCCTGCCGCTGGACTCCCAACAGGCTTGTTACGAGCGGGGAAAGGAGGTGGTTGTCGTTCCCAAGACGACGGCCTCGTCGGACTCCCCTTGGTTTGGTCTGGCCATCTACGCCTGGTCTGGGTGCGTCCTGGGGGGGGGGTTTCTGCTCATCTGCCCGATTGTTGTAGCGCTACTGTTGACTAAGTGGCCGAAGATTCACCACTGTACCAGTGTGTGTCTTATCTTCTACCACAGTGGCATCACTTCTCTGTGTTGTGTTGTCCTTCTTGCAGGTATGTGATTGAGTGCCCAAACTGTGCAGTGATCTACAGGAGCAGGCAGTACTGGTATGGAAACCAGGACCCAGTGGACACGGTGGTCCGAACAGAGATCCAGCACATCTGGCCTGGGGTAAGCAAGGACATGACTGAAATGCTTCAACACCTTAACTGGAAGTGGGTCAAGTGGGCCGAGTTGATGTTTTTGGAATAGCTGGGCCACATTTTTACTTTACCAAAACTACAATATATGCTAAGGTGACCTATTGTTAAAGTATTATCTTAACTATTCCCTGGCTTGAATGGATTGCATTTTATATGGATTGCATTTTATATAGTGCTTTTATCCAAAGCACTGTACATTGCCTCAGGTGCCTCTTGAAAGCTGTTTTTTTGTTTAAAACATTGCTAAAAACACACAAATTGTATAGTGCTGTACCTACCAAGAGCTGGCCATTACTGCTGCTAAAGCTAATTCCTCATAATCCTTAAGGTGCCCTTGAGATGCTTCACGTTGGTCGTGACCCCACTCCATTATTTTCCAATGGGGAAAGCGGTCGTTTCCTTGATTCCCTCATTGATTGTGTGTGCCTTTTAAACTTTCCAAGAACACAACGCCTGACCTAGCAATGCAACTTTAGTGTTCAGTTCACAATCTTTCAACATCAACAAATGACATTGACAACAATTCAGTTTGTTGTTTGTTTAAGGCTGGGGAAAGAATCCACGATTGCGTCACTGCACAAAATAACACGTTTCCAAAGAAAATGAACCAAAGTTAATCAAGTAGACTTCACAGCACACTTGAGCAGTGCCTGACTGCTCAACAACTACAACAACGACATCATCAAGCCGTGTGTTAAGAAGCAGGGCAGCCCAGAGTGTTGCAATGAGGCTGGTGGGGGAGCGTGTTTGTTTGCTTTCCCAGACCAGCGTTAAAGATCCAGATAAAGATCCAGCGTTCACGTCACGTCAACAGAGTGCAGGCTCTCGCTGTGTATTTTCAGTCTGTTATTATAACACTTGCTGAAATTGCTCGCCTTTTTAAAACAACACATTAAAAGTTATTTAGCTAGTAGATCTGTGGTGACTTGTAATCACGTCCTTGGATCTATTGTGTGTTGTGTATAGTGATGGCCTAACCCTTATACATAAGTATTAGATCAATACAGTCAACGCCCTATTGATCATCCATACGTTATAAGTTGAGTTGTTTACTGTGCTCCATTAGCGATGTCCCTAGAAAACACACGTACCTGAATATCGATTTTGTTTTTCCATCAAATAAACTCAGCGTAGCGAATGTGAATTTCTGTACACCCGTCGTGGACTCGTTCGTTGCCATGGTCACGCATCGTTTTTGCCTCACATAACGTCAACGGTCACCTCCTTGTCCCTCCAGTCGGACGGCTTCCTGAAGGACAACAACAACGCGGCCCAGAGGCTGCTGGACGGCGTGAACTACATCTCCCAGTCGGTGTCCGAGCTCAGCGTCAAGCCGGCCAAGGCGGTCACCTCCTGGCTCACGGACCAGATCGCCCCGGCCTACTGGAAGCCCAACTCCCTCATTCTGGTAACTGATTACTGAGGCAGGCTCACGATGAGACAATCATGGCCTGGTTCTGTGTTCACAAGACAAGCAGACACGCAGATCATTTCTGTGCGTGTGTGTTGTAGGCATGCCATACGTGCACGGAGCCGTTCCAGCCCAACGACACCAAGCACCACTGCCGGGCCTGTGGAGAGGGCTTCTGTGACACCTGCTCCTCCAAGACCCGACCCGTCCCAGAGAGGGGCTGGGGCCTGGCCCCCGTCAGGGTCTGTGATGTGTGCTTCCACAACAGAGGCATCTCCACCGGTACAAATACACACAAATATACACTTCATCTATGTATATATATATATATATGTATATATATATGCATTCAAATGTACCTATGAAACATTGAAAGCGTAATTCTATTCATCTACTGATGATTCTTTTTTTTGAAAACTGTTTTCCAGAGTTGCTGGACGCGGCGCTGGAGGAAGAGGAAGGGGGAACGCTGATCGCCAGGAAGGTGGGCGAGGCCGTGCAAAGCACTCTGGGAGCTGTAGTCGGCGCCATAGACATCCCTCTGGGTGAGTCACCTCCTAGAGGAACCCACTAAGTACCTAGTGGCAAGGAATATCAATGTATTTATCAAATTCAAACGTTACACATTACACAACAGTTCTATTTTATGCTTTGTTTGAATTTGTATAGATTTTTAATAAATGAACGCAAACTGGGCAACTCGGTCACTCTGTATTAAAATACACCACTAAACGAACACCAAAAAACCCTTTAAACCTACAAATGGCTCCCGCTTTGCCCCGTCTTCCTTATCCATACTCTGCCCAACCCTCCGCCTCCTCCCAGGCCTGATGAAGGACGCGGCGCGGCCCGCCTACTGGGTCCCCGACCAGGACATCCACGCCTGCAGGGAGTGCCAGCGTGAGTTCTCCCCCCGCCTCTCCATCCACCACTGCCGGGCGTGCGGCCAGGGCGTGTGCGACGAGTGCTCCCCGGAGAGGCGTGCCGTGCCATCCCGCGGCTGGGACCACCCCGTGAGGATCTGCAACGTTTGCAACCAGAAGCCCGGCGAGCTATAGCGGAGGGCCGTGCGGCGGTGTCTGTGGCGGGTGCCGTCACAGCGGAGGTCTGGCTAGTCTGGAAAAGGCAACCCCCCCCGTCTGGGATGTAGAAATTAGGGAAAACATTAGTAAAGTGGTCCGTGGCGATGGGTGGGACGTTGGATGGCTTACGGTTATTCCCGACACCGGCCCTCGGTCTGTTTGTGACGGGCTGGAATATGTTCATCTTGTCCTTACGTTTTCCCTTTATATTTCACTTTAATATGGCTACACCTTTAGACGGCGAGAAGAACAGAACAACGGTCTTAGTAGGACGATTATTGTTATTTTCATTATCAGGAAATAGGAATATCAGGTGTGATGTTTTTTTTAAGTTGTACGATAGTTATGGCTGTGTTCTTTCTGTTACGAACTGAGTTTGGGCTCACTTCATTACTCTTCTAATCCCTTTATGTCTTAGTACTGCTTCACAGTAAACCCGAAGCCCTATGACAATCTTACCGATGTAATACACTTTAGTAATTGGAACTAAGTAGTAGTAGTATTAGTAATAGTAGTATGCAAAGATCTGCATAAAGCTGCCAGCATGCGCCACTGCTTGAATATAGTGTATTTATAGCTTTAGAACACATGGAGAACCTGGAAAACTTAGTTTTCCCTCTTAAGCCAGAAATGTACCTAAACGCTAAAAATGCATTCCATGTTATTGCATTAGAACCAACAGTGATGTCCTATATTCCTGTTTGGCCTATTTGCGGTTGTGTGTGCATTTCAAAAGGCAGACGTTCTGTTCATAGATTCGCCTTAACAATGCTGTCCACACTGACTTTCATTTTCTATGACAAATCTATAACTAGAGGGAAAAGTTTACGATATAATAACTAAAACCATTTTGTTAAATGGCTTGCTTTTTTTCCCCAAATATTTAATTTCAATAATCCTAGAACAATCGACGAGACAGGCGCTGCATACGGCGCTGCTTGCTAAGAGCAGCTGTGCCTCACGGGGATCATCTGAACAGATTCATGAGGCTGGCCCCTCAGAAGAAGTAGATGGCTTGAGTGAGGAGACGCTGTGTGTAGGAGGGTCGTGCTGAAGTCATGTTCCAGCACGTGTCACGGATAGTTGCATCGCACCATGTTAAGTGATCCGTTTGTCTGGTTGAACTGTTGTCATAGTACTGTCCACCGTCCTTGTGAAAACACATCCAGGGCATTATAAAGATCTTAAGCGGAGTGAAGACGAGATCCCGACATCTCCGAGGCGTAGCGTCAACTTGATCAGGGAGTAAGGTGGAAAGCTACGAGGAATACAGAAACTAAGCTGGGAAAAAAAAAAAAACATTGATCAAAGACTTTAGACTCGTTAATATTTGCTCTGATAATAAAGAGACAAACCTTTGGCATATTTGCGTTGTGTGTTTCTTTTGAAAAGGGAATCAATGAAGCACGCAGGAAATGAAAGGGGGAGTATTCAGCATACTCAGTGAACATAACGATCGTTTGTTTTACACCTAACCACTCATGATTTGACATCTGTAGGACGCTTATTTTGCACATTAAAATAAATGAACGCTGCAAAAACAGACAAAAACAAAGTCAGCACCCAATCTCATTTAATTTCAAAATTCAAAAATTGCACTTCCTGTGGAAAAGATAGTTTGTATGAGCTAGTCAGTATGAGCTTTCACAGTGGTTCCTTGTTTTCTAATGACACGAACAAACTGGCAAGGGAAAAAAAATGATATTCTATAATTTCACTTCCAAGTGACTTCCTACTGCTCACCATTCCTGTACAATCTCTTTCAATGTAAAAGCTGTACCATCAGCCCAGCTGCAGCCAATGTGCCGTAGAAACACACAAATCTGCAGTCCAGCTCCCGTCAAGTAAAACATTTGGTGTCGGCAAATAAGACCATAGCTCTTTGTCATGGAAAACAAAAAGACACCACATTTGGAAGGATAGATTTCCTTCACGGCACGGGCTCTCCTATCACGTCCTGGTGGTCCGTGTTGTAAGAGAAGTAGTACAGGTCGTGTTTGACAGCCATGAGCAGGCCGGGGAGCCCCCGGCGGCCCCCCAGCTGCGAGGAGAACACCACGCTGGGGATGAGGTTCTTGGCCGCAGGGTGGGGTGACGGGATGGTCCGGAGCAGCTGGCCGTCCCGCAGGCTCCACAGCCTGGTGTAGCAATCCTGACCCACTGGGGAGGAGACCAGAGGGGTTGGTTAGGTAAGACTTGATGACAATGGAAAGTATGGTTGGACAACCTAATGATATCAAGGCCCGTTTGTGGTCTTATTTTAAAACAATGAAATAAAAATCATTCTATTTTATGTACTTTATTTATTTTGAGTTTTGTGTTCTTCCCGAGCATTCTTTGTGCATAGTTTTTTATATTGAGCAGATTGTTGACGTCTTCATATATCTGCCATTGTATACATCTGTAATGCAACTAGTAAGGGACCCAGTTTTCAGTATTGGATCAGCAGTGTTGTGCTAGTTACTGAAAAATAGTAACTAGTTACCATTACTAGTTACTTCATTTCAAAAGTAACTCAGTTACTTTACTTATTACTTACACCAAAAAGTAATGCGTTACTGTGAAAAGTAACTTTTTAGTTACTTAAAAAACAACAAAAACAACATTATTTCAATTGCTCCCATTAATGCCCTTACAGCCTTCATTTCAGTACCGTTACTGCATTGGAGAATAATAAATAAGTAATAATAATAAAGACACAATTTACAATTAACTAAAACGTTCTTTTCTTTGTGCTCGACAAGAGAAATAGTGAGAATATCTCCATGTGAAAAAACTCGACTTAGTGGGCGCCGCCGTGACAGTCTAGACTAGCGTAAACACAAACAAGCCCACAACGTGTCTCCGCATGTGACACAGGAGTCAGGACTGCACTGCAGCTCGCTACCAATACCAAAATAACGCAGTAACGATCCATTTAGTAACGGTAATTGAGTTACTGAATTTAATAAGTAATGCGTTAGAGTACTAGTTACTGCCAAAAGTAATGGCAGTACTAACTTACTGTAACGCGTTACTTTGTAACTCAAAGTAGTCCCAACACCGTGGATCAGTGAACACACACACACAAGCAAAATCTACATGTCTGTGAGTACTTCTTTAAACCTCTCCTCACCGTGTATGTTTAGTGTAAATTTGCATTTTCAAAGCTGTGTGCCGTGTATCCAGGCTATATTTGGACAGGCGCTGTGAAGCAGCAGGCCAACCCCGCCAGTGTACACTGTGTATAATGAGCATGGCGTGTATGAGACGGTGTGTAGGTGTTACCGGCCAGCAGAAGCCCCTCGGCTTCGTTCACATGGAGGGGCAGGTAGGCGTGCTCGTTGTGGTGCCCCTTGTACTCCTGCACCGGCTTGCTCACTCGAACGTCCCACAGCTTGATCTAAACACCGCAAATAAAATAAAGGACAAAATTCATGGCTTGATCGGGACCAGAGACGGCTCCTCTGGTCTACTTAAAAGGTTGCTGAAGGTTAGGATTTAAGAAGAGCTATTATTTGAGTGTGAGTTGTTACAAATGGCGTCGCCATCCATCAGCTATTAGTTGTTTAGTTTGAAAATACTGCACTCTTCCGCTGTTTTCTGATCTCTCTCGAATCTTACCGACAGCACCTTTCATTGGAAATAACTCCATGGATCTCTTAAGTGGACGTGTGTCCACAAATCCCATTATTAGAGTGGCTCTTCCAGTGAGGCTCTTGGAGGTTTTAAAACAGATGCCTTGTGTTTGGGTCTCACCTGGCCCACCATGTCGGCCGCCAGCAGGTAGTTCTCGTCCTGCAGGAGGCGTACAGAGGTGATGGCCGACCCCTGGTGGAAGCGGCTGCTCTTCCGGCTGTGGTCTCGCCGGCCGCGCTGCCGCAGGTCGATGCTGAAGATCTCCCCCGAGCGGCAGCCGTTGAACAACACGGGGGCCTGGGGGCCCGGAGGAGAGAGTGAGGGGGGGTGGTAGAGAGAGGAAGGAATGGATGGAGAGAGATAGTGGGGGGAAAGAAGTAAATCAAATTATGCTCCTCCAATTCAATAAAGAGTTTAGTTATATCAGCCAAATCCGCTACAGCTGGCTTAATAACAGCTTTGCGGTGGAATCTTAACTCAATAACACTTCATCTAAAAAAGACATTTGTGTTGGCGCGGTTATTAAAATAACAAAACAGTGAAACGCAATTGAAGCAGGAGGTAAGATTTGACTCTCTCCAACAGTCAACGGATTTGATTCCCTTCCACCTGCCCCCCACCCATCTCATCACGTGCACGTTGTAACGGTCAACTCACCCGGAGGGCAAACTGCTGGGCCAAGACATCGCTGGCCACGCTGTACGTCTGCGTGCGACCCGTTTCTGCGTCCTTCACTATGACCCGGCGAGACAGACCTGACGACACACGACACGCACGGACCTCAGTGAGCGTAACATACATTGCTTTAACATACTGAATATTGTATATCGAGGGCAGGATAGTCTAGCGTGTAGCCACGGGTTCTAGCGGACCGACCTGTGCTGAAGCTCTTGTCCGCCTGAGGGTTGAGGCACCAGGCACAGGACCAGGCTGTGGAGATCTTGAAGCTGCACAGCATCCCAGGCTGCTCTGTGGTCAGAGGGAGGAGGGGAGCGCAGGGTTGAGGACACGGGGAGGAAGGAGTAGAGGAGCAGCGGAGAGACCGGGACACTTAAAACAACGACCAGCATGCGTGATCGTCATCATAGATGGTAGCCCGGGTAAACAATCTAATGTAAAGTGTCCTTTTTGAAAACATAAACTAAACATAAAAATCAGCATTTCTCTTTGACCACGCTAGGGGCACAACTACTGTCATCCACCGTATGCATCATTGCAAAATACAAATGATCATTGTTAAGAAATAAATACATAGAACGAAATAAAAACACTATCGCTGAATATCGAGGTCCAACTGTGTGTCCACCGTTTCACACCTGAAGGGGAAACACAGACTGGCCAGTGTCTTACCTGGGTTTGAGTTGCTGAAGAGGGAGGCAGGCAGCAGACTGACACAGCCTGGGGTGTCTGCCATCCCCACCAGACACAGCCTGACAGAGGAGCTCCATTAAGGAAATAAAACAGCAGACCATGGGACCATGCGGTAATATGTGGCTGAAATTGATCCATTAGAGATAGAAAGAGTTAGAAAGAAACACAATGTGTGTGCTGAATGCAACCCTAATGGCTAACCTCAATCTTATCAATACTGTTGAAAATATTCAAAGTAGAAAAGAGAAGTAACACTGGAAAAAAAGGTCAGTGTAGGAGATATTTTAACAACATTTGTTCATGGTATTCACAATTTCAATGACTGACATAGTAAAGCAGTTACCACAAACGGACTATAAAATGTATAAGATAGATAGTACAACACAGATAATGTTCAGGCTGCATACTGATTGGACAGTAGCCAGGAAGGATACAAGACATGGGAGTCTGGATGGTTGACTGAAGCCCAGCAGATGGAATTGACCTTAAATGAAAGCAGTGGTCAAACAGTAGTATTGCAGTCAGACAACTACAAACACAATCAACAATTATGTCAAATTGAACATTTTTATTTGCACAACCCTGCTCCAACATTATGTTAGTTTACGAGATGTTGGGGTGTACCTTCCGCACCCTGGTGACCAGCCATTCAAGAAATGCTTCTTGGAGCCATCCAAAGTGTGCATGTATTCATATGGGGACACTGATGTCATCAAGCAAGCCCCGCCTACCTTGCGGTTGGTGAAATACAGGTTGTCACACATTTCCACCGACAGTGAGCCCCTGCTGCAGCCTTTAAAGTTCATGATGCCATACTTGCACCCGCCGTGGGACACGTCGTTGACTGTGAACACTCGCTCGGACGCAGAGTCCCCCTGGAGAGAGAGGAGCGGGAAGAAGCCACTCAGGTCAGAAACGCCACTGAGGTGTTCAAAAATAACTTTATTAACAAAACTATTTTAGAGTTAATCTTAATGGACGTCCTCCACGTCCTGAGCGTTGCATTGTGGCATTAGCGTTTTTGCGTACAAGAATGCGTTGTGTGACAGCCTTATAAACTCGATTTTAACAGGTATATAAAATGCAGTTTTAGAGAAAGATGCCTCAGACTAAATGACACCCTGTGTTTGTAAGCAGTTTTAACTAATAGACCCTTTTCACAGAGGCGGCATCGCAACACAGGTGTCGCTCATAACACTAATTATGGGTCTGTTTATGTACCAGGGCAGCACGGCTAGTAGACTAAACTAGTGAAGATAACTCTACTACCCGTACACCGGTACATAAAACGAGCAGACCCATGATTAGTGTTAGGGGCGACACCTGTGTTTGTCCTACAATTATGCGCACCTCTGTGAAAAGGCTCTTTATTGTACCACCGCACAATTATATGCAGTGAAGTGAACCCGTGTGTGCCTGTACATGCACTCACCACTATGACTCTGAAGTTGTCTCTGTTGGGGCTGCGGTTGTCAGTGCTCTGAACTTCTAGACGATGTCGTACCATTCCACTCGCCTTCACTTCATGGACCAACCTAGAGACACACAGTAACTACGGTGACACCGGCAGGTGTGTAAGAGCAATTCAACAAACAAGCAAAAAAACAACGTATTTCCGTGGTTTATTAAAATGTTGGGTTGTTTATTCATGTTAATGCTTTGAATTTGTTTTCTCCTCCTTTGTAATTCTTTATGGTTAATTTCATCTTACAATATTTTCCGTTAACTTTCTTAGAAGGCTTCAGCACAACGTAACCTTCACCAAATCAACCATCAAATATGTACATCGATCCATGTGTGTACTGATAACGTACCTGCAGTAGGAGCTCCCAGGTAGAAGCCCAACACGTCTTTTCTGCAGCAGAAGAGCCGTGTTTAATCCAACTCTTGGTGCCTTCTATGAACCAGAGGACACGCGTTACCAAACACACGTTTAAGGGCCCCTATTTTGTATGATGACAAGATCGGACTACCAGACTACCCAGTGGACTGTACTGGTAGGCTTATCTGTCCAGACCATTTGTGATGTCACTAGAGGGTAGTCACATGACAATTTTGAAGTTGCTTGTAATGGCTAATCACATACACACCTGGTGGTAAAATAGGGGCCCTTTAAATACACCAGCACATCAGTAATGTCTTTCTTTAAAGTCAAATCACAAATTAAGCCAAGTCTGGTGGACGCATTTCAAACTGTCAACTGTCCAAACCTCATCTACTCAGAAATGAGGATCCATAGTAAGAATGTTAATGATAAATTACATAAAAGACCGTATGAATAAATGCATATTCCCATTGAAGAAGACGTACTTTTCGGGGCCTGTCATCCTCCGACAGGAGCCTGGATCGCTGCTTCTCTCGTTCCTTCTCCCGCAGCATCTCCTTGGTCAGGGGGTTACAATTGTTGTGGCCCGGCAAGAGGCGGAAGTAGCGGTTCTTCTCGGGGTCAAAGTAGAACCCGGGTAGTTCTAGAAGTGAACGTCAACAAAGTTGGAAGTCAAGCGTAGAGTTCAATTGGGTTGGGTTACTGCAATTTCCCTGTGGGGGTCAATAAAGTACATCTATCTATCTATGTTATTACAATGTTATCCAAGGCATATTAAACTCCTCTTTTAAGATAACACTTAATTCATTTTAGCAAAAGCTACCAGTTAATAAAACAATGCTAATATTATAGCTACATATGGCAAGCTGTGATGACACTTTTCAAAGGTGTCCTCTAGAAAATGACAATGAATTCTGACAGTTACTAGAACTTTTCTTCCTTTTAAACAGGAAGAGTCAACAAGAGAGTGAAGTTTAGACAGCCTTCCCATCTGGGGTATCTACATTACAGTGTTCCAGCAAAATATCTATACAACATAGATGAACATAAACTACTCTACTGTGAAATCAATGCTCACAGGAACCATACCTGGTTTTAACCTTGGAAGATCTTTTTCAGCCAACTAAAAATCTTTGCATATACTTTGTATAGGCATCACAGCACATATACGGCAAAATGCATTGACTTAAGAATACAAGTGTTGTCTTGGCCTCACCAGGTGCCGTATTACTGGTACTAGAGTAAGAGGAGGTCGACGTTGAGGAGGATGAGGTTGAGGAGGAGGAAGAGGCCGAGGGCGAAGAGGTGGACGGAACTGACGCATCAAAGGCTCTCTGAGGGGCTCGGTGAGAGGGGCCTGTTTGATTATCTCCATACCTGGTGATGAAACACACCACTTACAGTCCCTCCTGATATACAACGCTAGACTTGATTTGATTCATGGAGTAGAGCCTAAAGACTTTGTTTAAACAACAATATCAGCGACGACGGTTTGTTAAGTATTGACTGTGTATTATGTTCATGCACACACAACTATTGCTCGAGTTACTTATAGTGGTCACCTTTCAGTCATACACTGACTGTTATATCTATTGTCCTTTTTAAGGCATTAGCTTATTTGGACTACTTTAGCTTTACTTTACCGTTCATCTTGTGATTATAGATGTTAAACCAACGATCAGATATGACACGTATAGAGGAGATATTATACATCATAATCTATTCGGGAACATTGATGGTCAATTTACCATTCGTCTTGTGATGTGTGTCTGCTGTCATTGTACCAGTCGTGGCGGTGACCACTGTGTCGCCGACGGGATCTCCGCTCCTCTCGCCAGCTCCATTTCTTCATAGCGCATAAATCAGACTATTAGATATCTTGACAGATGTTTGTTACGTTGTTTTTTTGTGTGACAAGGCGTGTGTTTAAACTGCGAACCGCCTAGTTAGCTAACGTTAGCTGTCCTTAGTTTGCCCAGTTTGCTGTTTATATATTTTTTAATGTAGGATAATTCATAGCACTTGTCTATACTTGATCATATGATAATCCAGCTCAGCGTGAGCTCTATTTCGCAAAATAAAAATACCTATATACACATTTATAGAAATATCTACCAAGCTAAGCAACAGCACACAAACTTTGCTGTCCTGGGTCGGCCATGATGCAGACACGTGATCAATAGATATCCGCCCACATATTATGTTATTGGCCAATGGTTCACAATAGCGCCTCGCTTTACGGGTGTTCATTGGTTGTTGGGCCTTGTCTGTCATCCTTTATTAACCTTTCTGGAACATGTATTTTTGTATTTGGGATGCTCTACTGTTTAAACACAATACTTACCTTAAAACTGCTACTAGTATTAAAACAGTACACGTACACAAATTTTTGTGTACTCGTGTTTTGTGTGCTCATGGTCAGTTGTCTTTTTGCACCAAACATGTAACACAATGCATCATTATGTTGCTGGATTTTATCATCCAAATACGCCTAACTAACAAGGTCATAACTGTCGTACATTTGAGCATGTACCAAGGCAAAATACCTTTTTATAGCCGTGTATATCATGCGCACTTTGATTTGGATGCATGGACTGAGATGTAGGTTTTGACAGTTTTCTCTGAAGCCCCGCCCAACACATTGATGCCGCTGTTGTATTGGTAGGGAACACGTTGACCAGGACTGCATTGGCTGCATTTTTTTCATAAGAGTCCCAAACTATACGGAGATTTGGAATATTACGTTACAGTCCTCCAAGGAAAATGGCGACAGTCATTCATAATCCTCTGAAATCGTAAGTATAGACACAATTATACGGTCTTTTTTGCATGGGGTTGGCGATGCACAACAGTCATTCCTAAAGTTGAATGTACACATAATAACATATTATAAGACTAACTTGGATGAATTTCGCGTTTATTGCATTCAGGAAGCTTGGCTTTGTTTTTTTAAATAGGCTACAATACACATAATTGCGCTCTAGCGCGCAAGCGTCCCCGACACATTATCTTCACCTTATCGCGCGTAAATGTCTTCGCTCATTCATGTCAATTGGGTTTCACCAGCCGTCAAGATGTCATTGATTACGTTCTGCGTTTTGTCCTTCCCAAGTTGCTTTCGCTCTTTGTTTATTTGGAGCTGCGTCTTTGGAGAATCGTTTTAGCGCACTTCAGAACGCGGTAGATCTGCTTGCTTCGTGCTGGTATCGGCATTTATCATTTATGACTGGTTAATAATAGGAAAATAGGCTACTATCGCACATATAATATGTCAATAAAAAGTATTAAGACAAAAATCGCTTTCATTGGCAAAACACGCAGTATGTTTTAATTGCGTGATATTATTTTCGGAATTGTTTTATAAACAATGGATGCAAAATGAAAGCATGCTATTTGCAACAGGGCTCCTTCAAATATTTGGAGATGACAGTAATATGTATCTATAGGTCTATATGTGTTGAAGTCCGGCGTACTGTGTACTTGGTGTTGCATATAAGCTACTGTTAGAGAGGATCCAAAATTATGATTTATAGCCTATGATCTTCCTGCAGTCCAGGGCAGATGTTTACCGCTGTTATGTGGAATGTGACGGGAGTGAGACAGGATTCACACAGACGGCTCTCTCTAAAACCCTCCATTCTCCGGTGTCTGTTTGGCACCGGTTTTGTCTTTAAGTTATCTGAGAAATGAGTTACTGCATTAATTGTCTTGCAAACAGGACGTATCAGCTTTTTTTCATTCAAGGGGAATTTATGCGCTATTTTTCAAGCAATGTTCTCGTACGTTTTGATTATCCTTCCTACGCGATACTAATCACACTTTCACTTTCAATACGTCATAGTCCTGAAGTTAACTATATGGCCTAAATGTTCACTCATTGAACAAAGTAGGCTACAGACGAGAAATAGGCACACACTGCGCCGTTGGTGTCGCGAGTGAAAATGCCATCCTTGCAAGGAGGCTACCCCGTTGAAAAAGCAGTTGGATGTTTAATGCTTATACAGGCAATGACGGCATAACAGCAGTGTGTGTGCGCACGCCGGTGTGTGTGTGTGTGTGTGTGTGTGTGTGTGTGTGTGTGTGTGTGGCGTGTGTGTGTTGCAGTATCGTATGGTGTATTGTGATTGAATGTTGCTCTGCACATACAGCAACAGATTAGAGGCATCACTCAGCCCGGTGTGTTTGCGTCCATCTGTTGATGTAGATATAGACCAGCCAGTGGCACACAAACAGAGGGATGAATCGTTTCTGTCATTTCAACGTTATAAATATTGTCCTCCTTTTGTTTATTATGATCTAATTGGAATACCAAAGACATTTTGTCAGCTTGGACATATGAGCATTGGCTCAAAAATCTCTAGTTACTTAAAGTGGTCACCTTTCAGTCATACAGTGACTATTGTATATTTGTTATATATGTTAAGGAAAATATAGAGGTTTGTCTCCCCTGTGGCCCTGTGAGTCATATGAAGAGGATAATAATTATAATCCACCCTCACCCCTGCTGGGAAGCTAAACTACAATGCTGATTATTGTGGTTTAGCTCCCTCTTCGGTTTTAAGTTCCTTGTTTTTGTTTTCAATTCTATGTAGTAAATAACATTGTATAATAGGTCGAGACCATGGAGAGAATTGCAAATATGTGTTGAAAATGTTGTTCTCTTTTTCTTAAATGATTGTAAATATATTTGACATGTTCTGAATCTGAATGAGGAGCAGGACGTGGACGTCTGCGTGTTT
>OMKP01082803.1:0-10023 GCA_900302375.1 Bathygadus melanobranchus | reverse complement strand
AAATGGACTGCATTTATATAGCGCTTTTATCCAAAGAGCTTTACATTTGCCTCACATTCAAACACAGACGGCGGTGTCAACCATGCAAGGTAACAACCATGCAAGGTAACAACCATGCAAGGTAACAACCATGCAAGGTAACAACCATGCAAGGTAACAACCAGCTCGTCAGGAGCAGTTCAACTTCTTGCTCAGGGACACCTCGACAATTAGCGAGGCGGAGCCAGGGATCGAACCAGCGACCTTCCGGTTGCCATACAACCACTCTACCCCCTGAGCTACTGTCGCCCCGGTAGGTAAAGCTCCCCTTTGGGGTGGGGATCCGAAACAAACACATGGCTGTTTACTTTTCTAGGAACACTGAAACGTTACTAGCATGAACAAGTAGGCCTACATTATCAGTCACTCCATGAATTGCTCCAAAGTCTAGTTTGGCAAAAGGATGACAAGTTAATGGCCCGCTGTGGACTTTGGATAGGCCTGTGAACACACAGAATACTGAATCAGTGCTCAGAACTTTATGCAGATGTAGGACCTAATCATAACAGTTTTTATTGTGATTTACCGGTGACTTAATCTTAATTGGCTGTGAATGTGTCAGGAGGTTACAGTATTGTTATGGATAGCAGTGTTCAGATATCCACACTGTTCATCCCTTCTGTAGTCTATTATTTTGTATAGGCCTAATAGCCTACATCACGCAGGGGTATGTTTACCCAGGGGAAAAAAAACAATTTTAAGAAGGAAGGAAGCCAAGAAACACAGAACAATAGGGCACAGAATCATCACAAAAAGAGGTTACATGAAAATGAATTAAAATTCAGTTTTTTTAATGTTAATATTTTAATGTGCCAATGCTGTCTGTTCCACATGACCTAAAAATACAAACAGCCATTAAAGCCCACATTAAGTTGTTGATGGAAATATGATGGGGAGAACTTGAAAGTGGAAGTAGTCAACTTTTCAATGTACGATGTATAACAATGTGCATTGCATAGTAGTTTACCTACTGTATCAAGGCATCTTGAAATATTCAAGCATCTTTCTGCTTGTCAACTCCTTGATCATAACAGAATAACAGAATATAGTAACTTTCATCACTGCTCGTTTTAGAAAGGCCACCGCAAGATGATAGATGATCACACGGACATGGACACTAAGTAAGAAGAAATAATGCCAACTGAACGTCGGTTTGGGACCCCTATAAGGCCCGGAGCTCTCTCCATCTCGTGAACGCCCATCAGAGATTCATTTGTTTTGTGTCGTCTTCGATCCCTTTTCGCCTTCTTTGCCTCCTCGTCAACTATTGGCGCCACATAGTGGACAATATAGAAAACTGCAGGCGGTAAACCGGGAGTGCAGAGATATATGCTGTAATGTGCATCGATAAGGTGTAAACTCTCATTCTTACAATCCTCTTTATATTAAATAGTCCTGAATATTGAGGCCGTCAACAACAACACGATAATATAATTGTTTCAGCAACGGTAGCGTAGGCCTACTGCCATTCACTTTGACATGTAGGCCTTCTTGGGTGATTGACGATGTCGTTGCATTTTCGCCAATAAACATTGAATGAGATTGCCTAAGGTCTCTGTGACCGCTTGGTGTGTTCCAATATTGCTGTAGGCTGCAAAGAAAGATAATATGGTGGTATAAACGTGACCACTAAACATAAATCAGTCTCATAATGGGCTATCACAAGCCAAACTAAGTAAGACAAGATAATCAATTGGATAAAATACGCATATTTGTCATACTTATCATATGTTTTTGTGCATTGACATACAATAGTTTGTATAATTTTTCTGATAGCACCCTCTTGTGGCCATGGCACCATATCACAAGAACACACACACATGCGCACACACACACACACGATCAGTAATTGGCACCAAGTGTCCTTGTGTTGCCCTATTGTCCCATCTATTAAATAAATGATTAAACGTTTACTTCAAACATACGCAGAAAACTAACAGCCAGCAATAAATAAAGTCAATAAACACAAATAAGTAGTTAGACAAAAGGGCGACAGTAGCTCAGGGGGTAGAGCGGTTGTCTGGCAACCGGAAGGTTGCTGGTTTGATCCCTGGCTCCACCTAGCTAATTATTGAGGTGTCCCTGAGCAAAACACCTAACCCTAACTGCTCCCGACGAGCCGGTTGTCACCTTGCATGGTTGACACCACCGTCGGTGTATGAATGTGAGGCAAATGTAAAGCGCTTTGGATAAAAGCGCTATATAAATGCAGTCCAATTACAAAAGATAACCTCACAGACATCATAATATAAACAATAACAATGAACCTTCAATAATATTGTCTGATTTCTGCCAGTCTATTTCTATTTCAACAATACAATTAGCTCGGGAATAAGTCAATTTCAAAACCCACGATGTTTGGAAGGAAAGCCTGCCAATTGTATTTACCAGCATTTTTATTTAGGAATGGCGAAATGCAGTCTTCAAGAACAGAACTTGACATAGTGCAGGACATTTCTGAGGGAATCAATTGTAAAACAGAGGGAATTATTAATATGATCATACCAGTACTTGTTCATCCAACGTTGTCTTTTAAAAGACAAATAACATGACAATAAACTACAGCTACAAAAATACAAAATAATTTTGGTTAAGTGTTATAAAAAATATTGTCAATATGGTAAACCTGGGACTGGTAGTACAGAGCGAATATATCCCTTAATTAAATGCAATTATACAGTAGATTTGACTTTAGACGTTTTGTTTTGAAGACATCACAGATGGAGTCCAAACAGGATAAAACATGGAAATTAGTTCCACAACCCGCAATCTGGAAAATACAGAAGAATACGTATTCACATGATGGAATGATCTGAGGAACTCTTTATGTAGAATAGTAGTATGGGAAGAGAACAACACATTACAGAGAGACATTTCCAGTATGATTCAGCCTGCATGTATTTGTTTCTGAATATCAACTAAACATTCATGACACAACAATGTACCATGCAACACCCTACTTGTGGATACAAGTGGAAAAAATGGATGACAAATACATCTGAAGAGTGCAGAATTAAATAAACCGCATCACATCGTTCGGTGTAAATAAGTGTATATCCAATGAGTTGTCACGATCTGTAAACAGCAATAGCTATTATTCTGGGAGAGCAGAGAGTTGATCGGTTGAGCACGGTTGACTGACATGATGTTCACATTGCCTGTAGGTGATTCCTTTGCATCAGTTCATGTCTTCTTCTTATTTAAGGTTAAGGTGTCAGGAAGGGTGTTTCAAAGGCTAAGCCCGTGGCTTTCTAGAAATGTACAGATCACGCCAGATCAGGTCCTGTGATTAACTGTCTCCTCCTTCTTCGGCTGCAGAGTCCTGAGTCTTCTCAGTATCCTCTGCCTTGTGTCCTGATGATGAAAGACAGAGGCAATGTGAGAGAAAGAGAGAGAGAGAGGGAGAGAGAGAGAAAGAGAGAGAGAGAGAGATTGGGGGGGCGGTGTTCACCTGTCTATTCAGTTTACCTGTGTATAACCAATTACCGACGTCTCTCACCTGACTTGTTGACACATAGCTGGGCGAGGTCATGTGACAGCTCCGTGGTGGGGCCAGAAGTGGAGGAATCGCCGTCCTGGTTTGGCGTGGAGACCACCGGGAGGACAGCGTTCCTGCGGCCCGAGCGCCGGGAGGCGATGAAGTCCTCATACATCACCTCGACATCCGTCATCGCTGAAACATCTCACCATAGCAGGGCCTGGCACACAGACACACACGCACACAACACACAGGCTCTTAGCTAGGTTCTATCTGATGCTCGAGCTGGTAATGTATAAAGTAGGCAGGCTTGGCAGAAGCAAGGTTTATCTTCTGCTCACTATCTGTCTAGACAGACAAGATGTGACAATGGATATCCTTGTTAATCCTTTTACTTCATGACCTCATCCCCACAATAAATCCTTTTTAATCTGTTGGTGCGGCACTGCCTGCAATAGTAACATCAAAGATAGAAATGGAAATAAAGCAAAAAAAAACAAAGCAACAAAAAAACAGTAAAGAGCAAAAATACAAAGTAGAAGTCGTTATGTAAGGAAGTGGCATGCAGACAATTGCAGAGCCGCACTGTCATGGAGATTCATCTTAAATCCCTCTGACATGCTAACGCTGGGTAGCCCTCACTGTGTTAGGATGCCCTGTCCTCATTTCCCCCAGACTGGGGCTATTTATATTGGATTTGTATGATGGATGGCATCACTGCATCAAAACAAAATACAAAAAGCTTGGTATATTAATGACGATGATGATGATGATGAGTATTATTATTATTATTATTATTACACATTACAGTGCCTCTCTTGCTAGTGCTCATCCTCTCTAATCCTATTTTCTGGGTAACGCCTGGCCCTTTAAAGGAAATAAGGGCAGCGCAAAACCATAGAGCAAAACAGACCCAAGGGAGTATCCCCCCCTTTCTCTCCCACTCCCTCGCAATCTCACAAACCTCTCTCGCTCTCTCTGTCTCCATCTAACAAACACAATCACTCAGTAACAATAAAACACACAACCTCTTCTCCCTGCTAATTTCTCTCTCTCTCTGTGTCTCTCTCTCTAGTCCAGCATCGTTGAGAGGAGTGAGCCATGATTGGCCGGGGCTATTTCGGGACGTAATCATCTGAGCATGCTCTGCTTCAGCTGTCACATCTTGAAATGGTATTAGGGCCAAGAGCACACAGATGTTACCCCCATGATCAGCACCACACGGAGTAGGGGGAGAGGTCTGCTAGTGCTATGTACAGATACAGGCTTAATACCACCTCTCCTCCCTAACCCACTTCCACTTACCCTAACCAGTATTTGGATCCCATGCCCTCTTGAATCCTTAGCACTTACTTCTATGTCTGTATGTCTTGGCACTTAAAGGTAGTACTCAGCATTGTGTAGCGTACCTAGTTATCTTGCTGTTTACCAGCAATGGGTTAACCTAGCAATTAGGAGTGCTTGAAACTTGTTCTATTGAAATATTACTGTACCGTCAGCAATATATTGTTGTTTCACTCAACACTATTTATTGTGAGACACTTAGGACAAAAGCGTCATGTGGCACGGTGGCACACACCTGCCACACATGGTGGTAGGTGTGTGTGTGCGCGCGCGCGTGCGTGCGCACACGAGCACAGAGTTGTGCAAAACATGCGCAGCAGCGCATGTTTTACTGTGCTGAGTGTGGCGTGCTGAACCTTGGCCTGCAGTTACATAGAGGGGTTCTTAAAATAGGCAACGGAGAAAATGGTAGTCACTAAACAGTACAACTATAAGCCAACAAGGTGAATTATACAAACATGTTGTCGTGCAGATGACTAGCCCAGGGGAAAAGACAGTTCAACACTATCGGACGTAGAGCAGCTATCACAGGTCATAGGAATATAGGTCACAAAGGAATCCAGTAGTGAGTGAGAGCTGATACAAATCTGTGTGGCACGCTCAGTCTGCAGAGCACATCAACGAAGTCTGGACATAAATGATACAGGTGTCTATCTCTCTTTCTCTCCCTGACCATTAACACATCATCATTTTGTGTGAGCTAAAAGTCCATCAAAGCAAAATATTGGATAGGGTTGGATTGCCCTACAACTGTATTTATTTGCCATTTGGAAACAAAAATGAGACGACGTGCCATTATTTAAAAAAGAAAAAGTAGAAGCTCAATACGAAATATTCTGACAGACATTGCCCTTCCTAAAATGTTTTAAGACAATAGCATTCAATTTTTGGATACAAAGCCCACTGTTACTCGCTACCAGTGGGAAACACGTGCATCGGCCATCAGACAGGACGCCGCATATTGCTTCAATGTTATTAAATATGTGTACAGTACCTGCGTTTGTCAATGCTTCCAAATGTTAGCGCTGCCAATCACTTCACATCAGAATGAACGCGACTTTGGGCAACACGCTCACAACGGTCTACTGCCGGCCAGATGCGACGCACGCGTACCGTACGCAATAAACGGAACGCATGCTGTGTAATGTACGTAGCACAATGGACCTTTTTATAGAGAGCACCAACGTCTAACAGACGTCAATAGTTATTGTTTTATAGCTATGACAGCCGTTTATATAGGTCACATGGCCCTTGCATTTACTGATAGCATGCAGGCTTTTGCGTATGTGCCCTGCTTTAACGCAGGGCAAGATTATGCTAGTGATAGACATGCTAATGATTATGACATTATGGTCAATGTGTTATGTTCCTCGATCTTTGTCAGGGTGCTTGTTGTCTTAATTAACTGAGATCTTAATACCTTGGGCTACCCATTGCCTTTTTACGAATCACCAAAATCTGACCATGAATCAAATAGTTATTCTCTGGCATAGCAGACCTCTTCATCATCTACAACCATTGACACTCACACCAATTTACACGAAAGATAAATAGTCAGATGTCACAACTAAGAGACACAGGCTTCATTGTGCACTGGTGCATGGAGGCTCATATGTGTGTGTGTGTGTTTTACTGAAGAGCTACTCTACGTGGTCGCCTCCCACGCACCACCCAGTGGTCAAAACCAAGAACTACATTCACATTTTTTTGCACGTCTCAAACGAATAGCCAATGAAATGCCGGGATGTTGCTATGTGAGGCAGCATCCAAAACAAGTCAGTTGCTAGTGGCAGCGTCGGCTACACACAGAAGAACCCAGAGATGATGGATGAATTTGAAGGTGAGGGGGGAAAAAAAAGACATTGCTATATTGTAGCCTGGCCTTCCGACTTGGAGTAGCCATTGCAAATGTTACATCTTCGTCACATGCGGTTCCGGGAAGTGTCGTCCCTTCCACTCGTTATCGTTTGTAATCGTAGGGCCGAGGATACCGCTACAGTCGCTAGCCTTTGCTAAGCCTGCAGCTAGTACAGTTATGGCTGGCTGGTGTACCCGTATCTCTGACTCGATAAATAATCGAAATCGTAGAAAATAAACTGAATTATTTAGCGATTGTGTGCTTTGGAGGCTTATCACCGTAGATGGTAATCAATGAGGAAATGGGACCAAAACAGGAATTGCTACAGGATACATGTTTTGTTTATTATACAAATGGTATTGTTCTTTTAATACAGATGGAGAAGTCCCGCCGGCTGAGCAACTTACTCCTTGTAAAATATGTGGAAGAAGCTTCTTTCCTAAAGTCTTGGTAAAGACACAACACGCACACACACACCAGTATTAATGTGATTTTAATGTGAGTGTATGTCCACCAAGTTCCATTAGTGACTCACCCACTTTGACTTGAAGAAGCAACCTCTCAATCTCATAAAAAAATCATAACACAAACCAAGCACAGACATGCATCACTTCAACTCTCTGTTCTTTCCTCTAACTATCATATGTCTCACCCATGCAGAAGAAGCACATGCCCATATGCCAGAAGGCAGCGGCCAAGAAGAGGAAGACCTTTGACTCCAGTAGACAGCGGGCTGAGGGCACAGACATCCCCACCCTCAAACCCATCAAAGCGAAGGTGAGACTACACCTGAGCAGGGCACCCACAGTTAGGACTGGGACAGAATATCAAGATATGGTTACAACATCTGCTTGTATGAATGCTAAATTCCAAGGTTAGAAAGTGTAATGTAAAGGCTGTAGTCAACGTTTCTATCTCTGCTTTCCCGGTTTACCGCCTGCAGTTTTCTATATTGTCCACTATGTGCCGCCAATACATTTACATTTAGAGCATTTGGCAGACGCTTTTATCCAAAGCGACTTACAAAAAAGTAACAGTTACTGCCACCTGATAGTGCGCGATCATTACAGCCATTAAAAGAAAAATAACCCAGTTGACGAGGAGGCAAAGAAGGCGAAAAGGGACAGTGATCGAGACAAAACAAATTAATGTCTGACGGGCGTTCACTAGATGGAGAGAGCTTTTCCGGGCCTTATAGGGGTCCCAAACCGACGTTCAGTTGGCATTATTTCTTCTTGATTAACGCAACCAGCCTACTTATTAATACTACTGGATGTTTGACCCTGCCTTTATCATAGCACGGGGTTCGGGGTTTCTAGTTCAACTTGAAATTCTTACAGTTGTTTCATGCTTTGGGAAGTAGCCAGGCTGCTAACGGTTAGCCATGTTGCTACCAACCAGAAACGAACATCTATGATCCATGTCCGTGACATAAAAATGATCGGCCAGTCCTACTGAACACAAATGATTATATTTATTATATTATTATAATGATTATATTATACTTAAAAATTAAATTAAATAAAGCTGGATCAACATCATTTCAATCTAATTTGGCAAATGTACAAATATTTCACTCATGAATATTACTTTAATAAATGCATTGTTTTTGGATAGATTACAAAAAATACAACAACACAACATCAAACACACCCACCTATCATCAACCTTAAATCTGGTGTTTCAAAAAAGTAGCCCGAAGCATCACACAAGTAAGAGAGACTCTAGCAGGGAGGGATTGACTGAAACACAAAGAAACACAGTTGAAGCCGTAAAGGTATACAATGTTTGCATAGGCATGGGGCCATTCATAATATACGCAAGCCGTTTAAGCAGAGCCGCTGTTCAATTCATGTCTTCTGGCAAACAATCGCTTAAACATTTTCAACCGCTTGCAATTGTATTTCAGTCACAAAGCTCATCCTCCTCAGTGAAAGTAAGTTGACTCGTCTTTTACTTTTCTTGTCTTTAAAACTGTTACGTGCATACATACATGCACTTAGTTGGCAGCGCTTCACAGTTTGTCTAATGGATTTTACGTTCCGGGCCAAAAGGATTGTCACTTCTATTGTTTTTCTATGATTTTTAAGTGCTTTTTAACGCTGATAATCTCAAGAGTAGAGGCGAACCATGTGATGGCATGGGCAGATAAAACAAACTAAACATCGTAATACGACACTCACATAAATGGCATCTATGGCATCACATCTTTCTTCTCGCAGTCTTTCAGTTTTTGTTGTCTTAATGGTCTTTTCTTTCTTTCTCTAATGCTTTCTTTTGTTTGGCTGTAGCCAACTCCCTTTTAAAAAAATCTAAGGACTTGAACAAAAAAATCCTTGGTTAACTGTCTGTTGAATTGCAGACCATAATTCTCTACTGCTGCCTTGGGGCTGAGCCGAATGTCTTTCAGTCCAGTTGGCGGGGAACCATTCTCTGTTGTGTTTACTGTGCCTCATGGCAATACAGCCAGCGCTTCCCTCCAATGGCAACACAAACACAAATACACATTGAAAACTCCCTTGACTCCACCTCGCGCCTTTCCTGTATGTGGAATCGCTGCAGCTTCGTCTTTGTGCTTTAATTACTACTGACACCCGTGGTCTTGGGTCTCCTGTGACTATGCACAAGTGAGATTGCCAAGGCAAACAGCGCACCTGCTATATAAATGTAAATGGATTCTGTGCAAGTGCGACCTTTGTTTTGAGGGGGAACATAACGTGTTCATAGCAGGAGAGTCTAAAGGGTTGGTTCATTCATTCATCATCACACCCCGCAGCTGTCCCTTAGACGTGTAACCCAGTAGCTAAGGCTATCGTTAGCCCTTACCCCGTTCAGGGGTAGGGGCCAGAGGGCCAGACGACGAGTTCTGCCACTCGTCGTTGGACGCACGTTGATGATGCATGCTGACATCATGTGAACCTGTGTTGTATCCAACATCCAATATCCTTATGTTGGATACAGTTTGCTGTGGTTAAGAATGCCTAACAAAAGCCTCTGTCGATTCCTACTTAAATGGCATTATTATTGTGGCAATATATTTAGTTTACATGGTGAGTAAATGGCTTTGAACACTAAAGACCGTTTTAAATTCACTATTGTAAAGATCTAGTTCCAGTTCATATCCCCACGTTTAACGAAAATCTGAATACAATTAGGGCAGTGTAATTGACATCTTCGTCCCTAACTGTGATGTCTACATCTGGCGCTCCTTAAAGTAGTAGCAGTGACAGTGGGAAGCCTACAGTCTCGACTCACCGCGGTAGATTAAAGACCGCAACAGAAGAAGAAGCACACGACGACAACG
>OMKP01082802.1:0-12730 GCA_900302375.1 Bathygadus melanobranchus | reverse complement strand
TGGAGTGTAACCCCTGTACCCCTCTCAGTTTCCCTCTGTCACCGCCCGCACAATGGAGGGCCGGGCAGACTGCTCTCCGCACCCTGACAGACTGTGCCGGCCAGACAACCAGCATCTCTCTCACGAATGTGCGCGCACACACACACACACACGCGCGCACGCGCGCGAGCATGCACACAGAGGAGAGAGGGAGAGAGATGGGGGGGATGTAAACAGGGCATTTGGCAGACACTCTCCATAACAAGCACAAAAAAAGGCAACTTCAGCATTGTGATATCCCAGTGCTTACTAGCAATGCTTAAGGCGTGATATTAAGCAAAGAAAGAGCTGTTTATAAATGATTCGTCATCAGCCTCTCTCACTTTCTGTTGTGACCAAAATAATTCAAGCTAGGAATGGATTGGAAATGACTCGCTTTTGGCAGTGCTGTATCTCTTTCTCAGGAAACGTTCACACTGCAATGTAGTTGTATTACTCACTCGACATCTCTTCATTAGGAGCCAAACATCATCTTAACTGAATGCTGCAAGATGTCTTAACTCGTCTTCGTGCGACGCTTTATCTTTGCAATACGCCCCCGCAAAAACAGGCCCCTACACACAAGTTGCGTGTGGTTGGTTGTGGTTGTAACCACACAAGTTATGTGTGGTTGGTTAGTTGCATTTGTGCATGTCCAAAATCTATGACGGGCACACAGCTGTGGTCAATACAGTACAGTGTTCATGTCTAGCCTGTGATGTAGGCTTAACGTCTCCATCGCAACCGGCTACGACCATTCAGTCACAGCCCTCTGCATAGAGTGAACACCGGGAAACACAAGCAACGCCCTCTTGAGATTAGGTCTCATCAATCATTGATGTCCAGCACACGTTTTGTAATCATTCATATGCAGGACAGCAACAAGGTGGATGGTAGAGAGAGAGAGATGAGAGAGTCTAGGGGCGGACAGTTCCTTAGCCCCGATAACTGATGAGTGTGGAAGAAGCAGGCACAGAAAAGTGCTGTAGAGGGCTCACCCTTCAATAAGACCATGAGAGGAGCAAACCATCACAGGAGGAGAGAGAGAGAGAGCGAGAGAGACAGAGAGACAGAGAGAGAGAGAGAGACAGACAGACAGACAGACAGACAGACAGAGCAACAGAGAGAGGGGCGGGCAGGCAGGCAGACAAGCAGGTAAGCACATACATGCAGACAGACAGACAGACAGGCAGAGATCCTGGAGTCAGTTCTTTAAACAAAGGAATGTGTGTAGAATGTGAAATGTGAGAGCAGCAGACAAAGAGACGGATACAAGCAGGGGTGGGTGTGGCCTCAGTCACCTCAGCATTCATCCAATGGCAGACAAGGGGAATAAATTACTTCCCAGTGGGCAAACGCTGCTCTCTACGGAACAAATGCCTGGGTCTTTGGCCAGGCTTTTTTTCCCCCAATGCCAGGGTGGGAGAGGGGAGGTGGGGTATCCCTGGGAGAAATAGAGAGATTGCACATATTGGCAGAGTAACTAGGAAGTCACCGTAGCAACGTCGTGGACAACACAGCAAGGCACACACAAAGCCTGCGGCCACCCTGACCCTGGCCGGCTTATGTACAAAAGACAGTGTCCTCAGAGCCACCTGGGAGACGGCACTTCCCACACACACCCACCCTGTGGTTGATTACACACACAAATGTCAGTAGAAATGGAACGATACACGTCAACGTAGTGTGATAAACCACCTGGTGACACCGTGGTTCATCAATAATGGATATGATAGGAAACCAATGGCTGATAATGTTTTGGAGGTTCGCTTCTGGGGTCAAACGCACACTACTGATTTCTCCCTACGCTTTGGCACATATGCTTTAAGTGCATCCTGTCTTTGTGGATGTACTGTATGTTGCAATACAGCGGCAGCCTGTCCTACTACTACTATGACTCCTGCTATTACTACTACTATTACGACTACCATCATCCCATCAGGTCCTGAGGAATGAGCCACCATTGATCCAACGCAAAAGATGTATTACGGCTGCCTCCGCTGTAACCAACGGTTAACAGATTATTTGTGCCGAAATATCGTTTAGTAGGAGTAAGGAGGAGGACGTCGGCCTTTGGGTGAATCCAAATTAGAAACAATTACATTTGCTCGCGGATAACTGGTGTAATGGACACAGGTCTTGTGGGGATGACGGAGGAGGAATCTCAACGCAAAGTGGAAGAGAAGCCCAGCTTAATTTAAGGAGAGCAGGGAGAAGAAGAGAGACAGAAAGAGACAGAGAGAACCAATGACCTAGTTACGCTTCTGAATGCTAAGCCCCCCACCCCCCCGCCAGCCTAGGTGTCCTGGAATCCTGTAGCAACCTGGTAGCCTGGAAGAGGCAGTACAATTTGCTGCTAAATAAAAATAATAATGTCCTCTCTACAGCAGCAGCGTAGCTGCCGTTGGAGCTGTGAAGAGCCTTGTGAGTCTTCGTGGTGTCCCGTGAGAGCCAAGTCAGGATGCCAGAGGGTCACGGCAATACCGGAGCATTACGCTACATCGCCACCCTTTACCCTCTGCTGATGTCATACACCTGCAAACACAGCACACCTGCTCGCTTCCAAAACACCCTGGCCCAAGAACACACACACCTCTATTTTCCACTTTCACCTCACATCATAGACTGGGAAGAACAAAAAAGAATCCCACTAGAGCTCAGAGGTGTGCTGAAACAAATAGGCCAACTCCTGGTGTTTCTTCAGGAGAGGCATTGACGCGTCTTCTACATGTTGCTAACTTAAAAGAGAATCCGCCGAGGAAACGCTGCTGCTGCACCTACAGGTGAACCCGGCATCCAACCACTTGAAAGCAGAGAAGAATGCATCATTTTGACAGGTGCCTGCCATCACTTAGGTTTGATTAAACAAGGCCTAACATGAACAGACGTGGCCTACTGAGTGAACAGGGAATTGTGTTTACGACGCATGTATGCTTTGATATATTCATTGTACGTTTGAGGATAAGTATTGTGTGTGTGTAGGCCAATATGTGTTGTCCCGTTATAGCGTGTTTCCGCATCACGGCAATCGGATAGTCATTTCACAATATGTATGCCTGGATCTTCTGACTTTTAGTGTGTATGCTATACAAATTAAACCTAACATCTAGTATCTTTTTTTATATTGAAATATGAAATAGCTTTTAAAATTCTAAATGAGTTAAAATAGCTATCCCCGGTCTACTCACATGTACGTCCCAAATCCATGTATATCATCTTAAGCTTGACATAACGTGGCATAGCCTAGGCTCCATGTGGAGGCATCAACTAAATCCCTCACATAGCTGTATAAAACTATCCGCACGACGTGCTGGTTCGTTTGGTCTAAGAAAGGCGCTATTCGGGTAGGACCAGTAGATGAACACGCTCCGTGATGGAGAGCCGCAGGACCAGCAGATACTTGCTGTCCCTTCGCTAAACACTGCTGCACGCGTCCTGCTGCCAGGTCAGTACAATTGCAATAGCGCTCGAAGAACAGGTGACTAACCTGGATAGTACACGTATATTCCGTATCATCCAAGAGTCTGACAGTGCAGTTGTATTCTCGTTCAAGATTCCTGATGCTGCCACTCATAAATCGGCTCAACATCTTCTCAGAAAATTGCTGGTCTGCGTTCTAGGACCAGAACAATCAACTGAACACGGCATAAATGATGTCACATTGGCCACATTTCCCGGTCACGTAAACGAGCCCCAGCTACCGATGCAACCGCCGACGTGTGAAGCATCTTTGTCCCGTGAAGTGTGTGCCAATGCGAGACTAGAATCCTAGGACGTCCCCAGGAGCACGGCATCACCCCCCGGTCTACGGCGCATCACCGCTTCACTATTCACCGATTCAACTTTAACACGAGGGCGGTGCCTTTTGATAATTGACATCAAGGAGAACCAACGGGGCTGGGCATTTGCGTAGACTTCATTTACAATATATTTCCGATGCAGGCGCAAATGTATTAAACCCATAGCGAGGCTTGACTTTTTTTTGCCGGGCAATACAACATAAAGGTGTACTGAATGATAAGTATTTCGACTATCCCTTCATGCACATATCAGATGCATTGCATTTTGACTTATATTCTCTAATTTTCCGCAATAGACATGCGGGACTCATTTTGTCATCCATTATCCATTATTACCAGAGATTATTTCCAGAATTATGTGTAAATTCGGTGTGTAATAAAACAGGCGAATATAAACCATAGCAGCCGTTCATTGATGACGCCTTTATGACAACGTGATACCTCTACCAAAAAGCAATGCTGCCATTGGCGATCACAGTTACCCCAAAGGAGTCGCACGTGTAACATGTATAGACTATACAGACAAACACAACAGCTAAATACACGAGAAATATGTGTTAATAGTTCAAATATGTGTTCATTCGTATTTTACTGCTTGGATGCTACGCTACTTTCTTACTAACTTGACCTTACAACAGAGGTATATGGTGCCATCTGTTGGTTAGGACTTGAATAAAATGTTTTTCTATTTCGGTTCCTTAAATAGTCGCTTGATTCTCGGTCGAATTATTGAGAAGGCACTAAAAAAATAACAACACAATACCAATTGACAAAAAGCAGACCCTTATGCCGTGACATTGTGTTTCAATGCCGTGACCCGGATTCGAACCGGGGTTGCTGCGGCCACAACGCAGAGTACTAACCACTATACGATCACGGCGAGCTACCAGGGCCGTTGAGAGGACGGAGAGAAAATAGCTACATGAATACACAGACGTACATCTCATATGAATGGACACGGGGAGGTATATGGATAGGGACTGTAAACTCGCAAGCAGGAGCACGCTACGCCGTTTTATCAGCTAGTTGGCAGGAGCCACATTAATCACAAAGCGGCGTACACTTGAATGCATATGAATACAACATTAAAGGAATATTAAGGATCGATAAAGTGCATGTGTTATTGAAAGACAAAGGGAAGCAAAGATATTTGTTTCCCCGTTTTTGACTTCACGTCATAATAACTTCATTACGTAATTTTGTTATATTTGTAATAAGGTACGATCGGGTACGATCAGAAACATTAAAATAAAAATAAAAGACGTCATCATTAGGCCTATTTTGTCCATTTTGTTCCCCAAACTAAAAATACTCGCTATGGCAAATTTGCGTTTTATATGTGGTTTATACAGCTGAAAACCCGTACTAGAATTGAACGCGTTCATACACTGAACTTATTACATCAAACGAGGATTTTAGTTGGTGTTGTGCTTTTGTACCAATGCTCATTTATCAACGCATGCGCTGAAGTGAATGACAACGGACCACAATCTACATGAACGACTTACACTAGGATTTATCTGGCATATTTTATTAATACATTATTACAAAGTCAAAACAATAGCCTAATACAAGTGAAAGCTGATTTTTTTCCTCACCATATTGCAGTGTGGCAGTCCGGCAAAAGGTAGTGTTTAATGTATTTATTTGCATCGTTCATTCATCGCTCATTGTACACTTGTCAATGTCCATTCACTGCCCAATCTTACAAACAAACAAACAGACCGCTTTCCCCTTGATCACATACGTTTACACGTGTTTATATAAATATGATTGTTTTTTTCACACGAATGGTAATAAGGCTATGGAGAAAGAAAAGTATTAATTGCACTGGTGGTGAATGTGTCAGTATTGTATTATTACATTCTAGGCTATTGCTATTGATAGGTTCTCTGATAAATGATACCCGAAAGGAGAAAGCAAATCAACGTCCTTCCAAGCTGCAATTCATACGACATTCATATTATTCTCATTCGACTCAGATAAACTTAGTTCCTAAATATATAACATTAAAACAAATTAATGTAATTGCGCTATGATTCTCAATGAAAATATGTATCTTTCAAACAAGGGCTGATCTCTTACGTCTTGTACTGGGCCTGCGATACTAAAGTAGTTAGAGAGAGACACGATAGCCATCGAAAGTCATTTGGATTGGCGACCTGCTGCTTGAAACGTCCCAACTTCTAGAGGGTGCTGCCTGCACCCTGGCGCAGTCCGCACGCAGTCTCCTGTACAGTTCACAGGACGCCACTAGGGGGCGTCCTATGTCCTTATGTTGGCTCTCTGTGAGGCGCAACTTGCTGTCCACGTGTGTATAGTGTAGATCCACCTTAATATCCAACGATCCCTAAAGTAACAGCAAATAACAGACAAAATCATCCACTTAATCAGAATCTCCAATTGTGTGTGTGTGTGTGTGTGTGTGTGTGTGTGTGTGTGTGTGTGTGAATACCTTGAGTTTTTGAAGAGAACAGAGCCTAAGGACGCAGTCCGGGGTGCTGTCTACCAGAGAGTCCACCTCTGGCCTGCCTGGACCGGAGAATATGTCCTCCATTGACTAAAGATAATGTTGAATAAACGCAGAGTGTTAACAGAAATAATGGCACCATCCGTATTCGACAAATGTGTTACTTTTTTGTAAGTCGCTTTGGATAAAAGCGTCTGCCAAATGCTCTAAATGTAAATGTAAATGTAAATATTCACTGTCAGCCAATGGTATAAATGATTATTAAATTAATTACACGATTTGATTTAAAATGAAATCAGCAGATCAAGCAACAGATGGCAGTATTGTCCTACTTGTCATTGTGCCACCTTGTTTCTATAAATGTCATACTTTTTCCCTATATACCCCATGTCAAAGCTAACAATGTGTAGCTTGTCATTTATACATAGGGAGACCCTGATGCCCCGGGTAACAGCTGGGTGACTCACAGGTGTGCTGGAGAGAGTTACAGAGCAGTCCTGGGTTTTCGGGCCGGTGGTCTTAACTGTTCCAAAGACCACCATGACGTTGGAGAACAGCGCAGAAAAGCTGACCTCCACCTCCACGCCACAACGAAACGACAGCCGCGTCTTACATGGTAGGGCTTCAGAGAGGGAACAAAAACCATGATATAAAATTAACATTCAGACAATCCAGTTGAGAATGGAGACGTCGTTCTAGTAATCATGGCAGCGTATTTTTAGAATTGCACATGCCGGTTAAAAAAATTAAATAAATCTACATAATGCAGCTTTATATTCAGCTTTATTTAAGGGGTCGGAAGGAGATATGATTAGTCTAGACGCGATTTCAAAAGAGGAAACAGAGACAGAAAACCAACCCACACCCCACAAAGGAAAGATACGGGCAGCAACGCTCAACAAATTCCGTTTCATCATCTCCTCCTCCTCCTCCTCCTCCTCCTCCTCCCCCGCCCCCCCGGTGAGCCGCTGCTGTGAATGGCGGCATACGACCTCTCACACAACCCGGCCAGGTCTACGTTTCACTTCATATAGTTACATGCACGTGTGGGCGCCAGTGACGCAGTGTAACCAACACAGTCAAACTCTTTGTCCCTGTACAACTCTTCTGACAGACACCTCACAGCAAAACCACAACAAAAAACAAACCCACACAAAACATGTTCTCAGGCCGATCTCCCAATTCGCTTTTGTTATGTATGTCAACGCTTTCTTTCAGTAGATTGGATTTGAGGAGAATAGATAAATGACGCTACAGTATTACCTTAATGCTGTATCATTTGTCTATTGCATCGGAGTGAGAAGGCAACATGTAAATCCACGCTGTACGCCTCTTGTTATCCCAAAGCATTGCTGCAGTAGGCCCTTGGTTAATAGGAGACAGTAACTGTCAATGGAATTGGTCCGTAGTATACAAGCATACCATTGGCTTGTCTCCAACAGGCATCCCGCAGGTGGAGCTCCCTGGTGTGGCCCGTGGTCCTAATGCGATCTGTGAGACAGCGTGGTTCCTTCAGGGTGTGTTTGATTTCCACTGCCTGCTTCCCGGTGACCAGAGGGTCCAGACCTAAATCTGGAAGTACAAACAAAAAGACAAAAGGATGAAAATCTTGAACGCTTGCCTCTTTCAACCACAAAACAGCGTGTGAGTAGCAGAGTGAGGTAATGGATGGCTCTACACTTGCAATCTCCTTAACAAGGTCATAAACAAACAGAAATATCGTGCTAAATGGGTCACTCACTCACTCACTCATTCACCGACTAACTCACTCACTCACTCACCCACTCACCCACTCACACACTCACACACTCACACACTCACACACTCACACACACACACACTCACACACACACTTCTGTCACCAGGACATCCTATCATGGAGGCTAATTTGTGTGTAAGAGCAAGAGGGTCAAGAGCCGGCAGCACCAACCGACCAGCTGTCTCGGGTCTGCAAGTCTCAGGTTACTTCCTGTTCTACAGTCAATGGTGGGAATTTCCAAAGAAAGAGTTTGTATCGTGCAAAGATGTACCACATGAACATGAGGCGACCACCAAGCAACTAAACACACCGCATGTGAAATACCCAGGTGATGCTGGAGGAAAGACTCACCAAAAGTTAAGTTAAGAGCACATAAATCAATGAAATACAAAATAAAATAGATGTAACCTCATCAATGTAACCTCATCCTATGATTGCTCTAGCTTTTAAGATACTTCCACTGGGTGTTAACACAGCGCTAACATACATTGGCACGGCATAACACTTTACTACTAAAATAAATAATACTGAAATCTCACTCTGAGAAATGATGTTGTCTACTTGCTATACATAATCGGACCCTAGCAAAAAAAATAAATACCTAAGTGATCCTAGTGCAGCTGTTAAGACAAACCACTTTACACAATATCTCGGTATTTTCCTCTTCATGTGACACTACGTCTCGTGTGCACCAGAGCCAAAGATTAAATCAAGGCACTAACCTTCAGACACCTGCTCCAAAACATGGGTGACCTTCCAGTTCTTGAGGATGTGCTTGTTCAAGTACTTGGTGAAGATCCCAGTGCTTTTCCTGCCATTCTGCACCTCAAAGGCCTCAGCGTCTTCACACCTGGGAAAAATGGAATGGAAGAATCAATGGAAGACGTCAAAGGATTCTGTACTGATTGATTGATATTCTTGTTTGGGGTTCTACACACAGGCTTGCTGAGGTGTTAGTTGATTGGTTATTACATTTACATTTACATTTAGAGCATTTGGCAGACGTTTTTATCCAAAGCGACTTACAAAAAGTAACACATTTGTTGAAAGAGGGAGACAGCATTATTGGTTGACTGATGTATCTTTTAAAATCTTCTATTATTTATTGTACTTACGTAGCATAACCATAAACGGTATTCCCACTTGGTCCCATGGGCAAGATTTCTGACGGAATGCAATTTGGGCTATGCCTTAAAATAAACAAAAATGCAGGTTTTAATAAAAAAAAATATATATATATATTTATTAATGAAATACCTACAGCGACATATTTTTTTCCTCCCAGGCTACTTACCATTTTCTGCAGGTGTCAAGTAAGATTACGCTCAGAGCAGGATGTTTCTCCTGCATGCTCAGCATGATCCTCTGAACACACACACAGTCCTCAGTCCGGTAGGGTTGAGGGGCATCCACGGCTACCAGGTAATTCCTTCCAAGGCGCTCATAACCATGACCAGCATAGTAGAAAAGTCCTGTTAAAAAAAAAAAGCACAGTTACCTTCTGGTATACTCTTTGCACAAGCCCAATCAGTGCACAAAAACAGCAATCTAATATCCATTAAATCCATAAACATCCAGAGACTAATACCACGTCATATTATCCAAGTATGGCACAGTGTCTATATTTGGAAGACCAACACACCAATTTTGTTTGCAACCATATAAAAAAACAAACTTAACTAGCACAAATGGGCAGAAAAGTTAACTTTAACTTGAGGACATAAATATTAAGTCATCACCTTTCTTCAGCAATAATGTCTCTCGATCTCTTAAACAATCCACAATTTGAGGGTGTAACGTCTCGTCATAGTCAGGCAAAGACCCAAACTTGTCTTGTCACCTCTTCACCTGCCCACCCAGATACATATTTAAACCACGATACGCCAACCCATTGTCCCAACAATATGGCTACTATGAGACTCACTATTTGTTGTTGATACAAACTTCTCCATCATTATGTACATTGGAGTAACACAAGAAACAAAGAGGATCTGTGAAAAATGTGCACGAGTTACACTTACCATAGACTCCCTCTTCAAGAAGTTTGACAAACGTGTCGATAGCAGCAATCATCTCCTCCCTGGTCAGGTCTAAGAGGGATAACACTCTGAAGCCAAGCTGTTGCAGGAGGTTGCTTAACTCGTGGACATCCATAGTCGGGGCCATTAAGCCCGGGTGGTGGATGTAGCTAAGGTTACCGATGAGCAGGGCCACTTTGTCCGTGGCTAACACAAAGAGCAAACCAGTGCTTGAGTTATAGCAGCAGTAATGAATGATGACAATAAACTAAAGTGTATGTCATAGTGTATTCCATAGAATTATACCTGTGGGTGTTGGGGGACGAAGTTCAGCAGCCGTGACTAAAAGGACATAAAAAGAAGAACACACAAAAACGTAACTATTTTTAACCATTTGCTTTGCTTTCTTTTAACCATCCATGTCGTTCATGTGTTTCACCATGTTGTTCATACTTTACAATATAAGCTAAACATAATGTAAGTGGTAAGAATAAAAGAAATCAAATATGTTGAATACAATAAAAAAGGAAGACCCGTACAGAAGCCGGTTTCACTTTTGGATGTCATTTCCTGTTTCGTGTAATTCTATTTGTGCTAATTCAACTTCCTTTTTAGTACCTCGGAGAGAATGGGAAGTACCTCCGATCCTAAACAGTGGAAAATATTATGTGACAGTATAGTACTAAAACTAAATAGATGGAAATAGTTAGGGTTAGGGTTAGGGTTAGGGTTAGTGTTAGAAAATGGAAAATCTAGAGACAACCTAAATATGGAAAGTGGAAATGGGAGAAAAAAGGTAAATCTGACGTCCTCAACTACAACTACTACAATCTGACTCTCAATTACTTGGCAATAAATCCTTTTCTGATTCTGATTGTGATGAGGTTTTGTTGCTGTGGATCCACAAAATGCAGGTCATGAGAACAGATGGACTGTGATTTACCTATTTTAATGTCTGCTCCTTCCGTCCACCTCTCTTTCCGCCCGTTGGACACAGAGCAGAGATACGTTCCTCCATGAACGGCTGCCGTCCGCTCCATCTACACTCACGACAAAAGGGCCCCGATTCGTGTTATCACCGATCACCAACAACATAGCCCACGTCACGTCACATTATCACATTACGACATGGCGCGCTGTAGGCTTTGAAGAACCAGAGTTCTCCCCTTACCTGCAAGGTGTTACTGTTCTTGCCCTGCAGTGGCTGCCCATTTCTGTACCACTGATAGTGGGTTGGCGCTGGGTTGCCGAAGGCAGCGCATCGGAGGGTGAGTTTGTGGCCCTCTTGGACCGTCTGGGATTTGGGGTTCATTACTATGTGGGGCTCACCCTGCCATTCTCTGGGCACGCCTGGTAAGAGTGTGGGTAAATAAAATGCTTAATTGCATTGAATAATAGTTCATTCGAAATAAGAATTCATGAATAACAATTGAATAAACCAAGTCACTCATAGCATGTATATAATGACATCCTTTCAATGAAAACACACTGCTATTATGGTTAGACACACACACATACCATATTCATATCAATTCATACCTGGATTATCGATATCCAGTACTTTAACCCGGACCCATTCGCTAAAGACATGGCCGAACTGGTCATTGACGCGACACACATAGAGCTGACTCTTTTGAGTTTTCACTTTCAGGTCTGCATGAGTGCCACCAATCACCTTGGGGAAAATGTATTCAGAATTTAGCATATACGTAGTGTGTACAGTAAGCAGGTAAAGCATTGAGGCTGGTGAATGGGGTATGGTGGTTTTCCCCTTGTTTGAGAATACCGACGAGCAAACCAAACGTACCTCTTGATTGTGATCTGTAAACCATTGGTAGTCGAGGATACCTGTTCCCTTGGCACGGACACTCAGAACCACTTCATAGTTTGCTGGTACACAAACAGACATGGGATGGAGAACTATGGAAATACCTAATGTTGAAGTGAAGTGAAAGAAATAGGCAAGGATTGAGTTATCTTGGATCATATTGTGTTGTTTGTATAGGCCAATAGGTAAGGGTCATTTTACATTGTGTGTGTAATATATATGTGTGTATATATATATGGATACATACCTTTATTTTCAGTCATTACTGCATTGTCTTCTTGGTTTCGAGATACCTGCATCGTAATTTAACATATTTAGTGGAATATTTCGAAAGACAGATGGAGGCTAAGCTCCATTGTAGAACAGGGTTATTGTATCATTGCGCAATATTTTGTTTTGTTGTTGTTTTTTTACATATTTTACAAAGCTCTCATACTCTGGCTGTAAATCGAACATTGTCTGTTGAATATGGTATTCATCACTACGTCAATATGGACTTTCAAATACTTTTGACCTTTCGTTTTACTTCGGGATGAATCACACACAAATCATACATGTTGTATCAAAACCACAGCGTACAAAATATCACAAGTCAAAACTATCACGATGACAAATGCATAAGGACGAAAAACAGGACACGTTTATCCACATACCTGCCGTAAAACGATGTACAGCGGAACAACACACCGCGCCGACGCAACGTCAAGAAGACCTACGTCCTAATAACAACTACGACTTCATACCGAGAAAGTGCTGGTCCAGCCCTTTTCACAGACCTCCTGACATCGTTTTCCCGGAATAACAAAACAAACACCGCCCTCATTACCGCAAACATTG
>OMKP01082797.1:0-13933 GCA_900302375.1 Bathygadus melanobranchus | reverse complement strand
ATGTGAACAAACAGCTGAACCAGAGAGGAGAGGGGGGAGCGGAGAGGAGAGGAGAGGGGAGGAGAGGGGGGAGTGGAGAGGAGAGGAGAGGAGAGGGGACAGGAGAGGAGAGGGGACAGGAGAGGGGAGAGTGGAGAGGAAAGGAAATGAGAGAAGAGGAGAGGAGAGGAGAGGAGGAGGAGAGGAAAGGGGAGGGAAGGAGAGGAGAGGAGAGGAGAGGAGGAGAGAGGAAAGGGGAGGGAAGGAGAGGAGAGGAGAGAGAGAGGGGAGGGGAGGAGAGAGGAGAGGAGAGGATAGAGGAGGGAGGAACGAAGAGGAGAGAGGAGAAAGCACTTACAAAGCCCTGCGAGTATGCAATGTTTGCCTCCCCTCTTGGAGGGGTTCAGGTTCACAATGGAGATGAGGAAGCGAACGATCGACATTTCATCCTGCAGAGAATACAGCGTAGCCGATGCCTTGGCTCACTGATGAAAAAAGCCAAGCCATGTCAGAGGCGAGAGATTCTAAAGTGATTTCACACTCTTTTGGGGGATCGACAAAGATGTGTCGGAGCCAGAGAAAAAAAAAACAATACAACAAAAAAAAAGGAATACTAAAATTCCTTGAGTGAGAGGAGCTGTTGATGGAGGACTTTGAAGTGTGTCTGTGGTTTGGTGTCGTGACTCAGAGAATCCCCGTAAGCCTCTGTCCTATCTCAAACAGGCAGGCCGTGGGTTGTCTTTAATCACCACTCAGCCCTGGCTGTGTTTTATGCAGCCCAAGTCTCCTTAGCTTAGCTTAGCTTAGCTTAGCTCAGCTCAGCTCAGCCCTGGCGGAGAGAAAGACGATAAACAAACACACAAACGACAATGGGAATTAAGTAAACAGCGAGGGGGAGGAAGTGACATGAAGGAGGGAAGAAGAAGAAGTGGTACAAGAGGGAAGGAGAGATGGACACGAGCAGAGCGGGGAGTGTGGTAGTGAGGATACAGGAAGGTATTAACGGAACCTGTAATTCAAAGCCTTGTAGCGGAAGCATGGAGGAGGGGAGAGAATATTCCAGACTGGATAACCAATAGCGCACATAACGCCTCGTTCCCGCTGAAAAGTGTCCCGAAACTTTAGTCTCGGGAACTACTTTTGAGGAACTAAAACGTTCCTTTAGCTCGTTGCTGTCTGTGTTTCCAACGCAGCCTCAGGACCCACAAAGATTAGGGAAATTAGTCCACTGACGTATGAAAAAGGAAAGTCTGTCAATAGTGTCAATAGTGTGTCCAAAACATGGATGTGTTGAAGAACGCTCCCCATGCACACCTACACACACACACACTTATCATAATCCCTCATCATCCGCCAGCACTGTTTTCTACAAACGGATTAAAAAGAGAAACGCCATTATAACTTAATCCTCCCAATACATCGGGTGTTTTGGTGAAAGGACGGACCATACGCTTTGCTGTGAGCTTGAGTGTTGAATCCTTGAGTCTTTTTCACCGGTGCAATTCTTATTGGAGAATGCGTTGTAACGTACATAACGATTTGGCTTATTTTTGTCCTTTTTCCTCTGCTTTTCTTGCTTTTTCGTGACGCATTTTTCACGAGCTATTACAGAGATGGTGACAGACTTGCACGTGAAATGTTCAGCACTTCAAGCCCCACCTTCACCTTCAAAGTTCGTTAACTTTTGGAAAGTACACACAGCCAAGGACATTTTGGGGGGTAAAATAATACTCAATTTAGACCTCACCGAGTTCCTCCAAAGGTTCCTAGTTCCTGGGTAAAGTTCCTGCAGTCGAAACATGTTGGTTTTTTTTAACACAGAGTGTTCTATAATCTATTGTGAAAATGGCTTGACGGCAAAGACCTCACAGGCCAGACTTTACTGCAAATAACCTGACATGTAGACAGTGAGAGGCCTGCTGATTGTGGGAGGAGAAGAGGAGAGGAGGAAGGGGAGGTAAGGGAGGGAACTCAAGGGCAGGCCCCTATGCCGCCGCGCCGCAGAGAGGGAGAGAGGGAGTAAATTGAATGAGGTAGTAAGTCATCTTCCTGGAAGCTGGAACCCGATTATATAAACCCATAGAGATTAAATGAAGACAAAACACGGTGTCACAAACTTGTGGGGAATGCCGAGATTGAATTAATTTAGCGACAGAGAGAGAGAGAGAGAGAGCGTCAAAGAAAGCGTATATATCTACAGGGAGAGAGACGAGAGATCCACCGCTAAAACACGGACATGTTTATTTGGCCTCTGCAGTGGTAGGAGTGTGCGGCATGGTGCTCCATGCTGATAGGCCCTGGTACACTTAATGAATTGACATTACACCCGGATCAATGGTGAAGCTCTCAGGGTCTGGAAAAAAGTGCTTCTAATGAAAAAGGATTACTCTGCTCCCAAGATCAAGGTCTCTCTCTCTCTCTCTCTCTCACTCTCTCTCCTCCCTCCTTCCCTCGTCTCTTTCCTTTTTTACTCTTGCTTTTTAGTGCTGCAATGCTGACAGGCTACAACACACGCGCACACAAACACACACATTAACTTGCACGTGCCTGTCCAGCCTAATGCCACAGCTTGTGGTACATTGCATAGTAATTGCGTAATTTCCTGTTTGTGTTGGTGTGCATTCTGTCAATAGCTAAGCGTTTAAACAAAAACGACGCAAGACTTTGGTAACAGACGTACAGCCCTGCTATCCAGTACTTCTGGATAACGGCATTATTGTAAAATGCGTTATGCGTACATGCATGCATGCATGCGTACATGCATACATGCATGTGTACATGCAGATGTGGTGTCGCACGTATGAAGCCTGAAACTGTTCCTAACCTGGAAATAGATCTGATCTGCCTCGTTTCACACCTATCCTTGTCTTTTTTCAAACCCGTAGCTGGGTCATTTTGGGTGTGTGCGTGTGCGTTTGCGCGTGTGTGTGTGTGTGTGCATGGGCGAGGTGAGAGTGGAGAGAGAGAGAAGGGGGAGAGGGAGCAGGAGGATGTACATGTTTGAGTGCCTGAGCGTGTCTTTGCGTACACAGACCACCAAACTCACCTGCGATGAATAATTGATCTGGTGAATCTAGGGCACACAAGGTTTGTATGCAGGGAAGGCTGTTTGCTGTTGCTTCAGCCTCCTCTCCCACCCTCTCTCTCTCGCTCTCTCTTCCTCTCTCTCTCTCTCTGCTGTTTCTTTAAGGGAATCATCGAAGAAATGTTGCAGGTAGGGAGGGAGAGGGGGAGGTGGGGGAGTGAGCTATAAAATGGCTGCTTTCATCACAAGTATACATGGAGAGGCAATGACCTGATGGGCCTGGGTTTTTATATATTTATGTTTTAAAAAGAAAAGCACATTTAAAACATTCATCGGCAGAAACATGAAAAAAAAAAGGTTTACACCAACTCCTGTGCATCCTCCACTCTGTACAGTGTGTGTGTGTGTGTGTGTGCGTGCGTGCGTGCGTGCGTGTGCGCAGTGTCAAAGTGCTGTCGGCGTGATGTCACTTTTAGTGTCACCTTTATTTCTGGGTGAAGACTGTCTCGACTGAGAAACGCGGCTAAATATACGAGGCTTCACAAGCCGGCGCATTGAGGGATGAGACGCGATGTCGGAGACATAACGGTGGTTTGATTATTGATGTGAAGCGCTGATTTCCTCGGCACTGACGCAACATTCCGTTACACAACAACGTCTTTTTTTTGCGGTCCGCTAAGCAGATAACAACTCGACAACAATGCGGTGAATAGGGTCAGCCGCCTGTGTGTGCGTCACAATGCGCGCCATTATTCATGTCGCCAAGGACCCAGCGTTTGGCAGAAGGGCAAACTGAATGGCGCCGGTTCGTGTTCGAGGTAAACGCCGTAGCCAAGCTGACAACGAATGAGGAATAATTCAGGGCCCCTTGCTCGCACGGCGTGTCTCTTCCCGCTCCAAAACAAGAAGTGAACAGCCAATGAAAAAATGAAGCGCAGATCGTCATGTTGCTATGCGGAGTGTACTGTTCTATAAATAGCTCGGGTTTTGGGATTGTGTGTTTACCTCTAAAAAGTACAAGGCTCCTACCATTATGTAAATATAATACAGTATGTAGCTGGCTATATTTCTGGCTCAAGGGCAGAGTATACTGAATTGAATTGAGAGTTGATACTTGAACCTACGCTGGTAGCTCAGAGAGTAGAGCATCACCACCCTTTGAATTTGAGGGTCTGGGATTCAAGGCTTAAACCTTTTTTTCTAGCGGTTCTGGGACTCTGTAATTCTGTAACAACTTGCCAATGATGCCATGGCATTCATTAATACTACCCATGAAAATAAATGACTAAATGATCAATAGAGATATCATGAGACTGCTGCAATATCAATATTGAAAGCAACTCCTTTGTGAAACGGGTAGTTTGTCCAATATTTATTGAGCAAATATCCCTTGGTCTCTCACAAGTCAATTCCACTATTCAACCTTTTGCGTTTGTTTTTTTGTGATACTACTCTTACATGTACATTACATTAGATTTAGTGACTAGTATGTCCCAGCACTTGAGTACTTAGCTTTGCTTAGCATCGTATCCTGGCTACCTTGCTGTTTTACAGTAAGGGGTCAACCTAGCAATTGTAAGCTTGTAATTTGTTCTAATTCTAATTCTGTTCTAATTGTACTGAACCTTCAGCGATATATTGTTGTTTCCCTCTTTCGACAAATGTACTTGAAATTGTAAGTCGCTTTGGATAAAAGCGTCTGCCAAATGCCCTAAATGTAAATGTAAATGTAGATTTACAATGTAAATGTAAATGCACTCTATGCCTCTTATAGAAAAACCTATAGGCAATTAATCTCAAGGCGCTTACTTAAACAGTATGAAGGAGATTGATGGCAGATGTTGTCCAGCTGACCAGGGACCGGAGCTCGCTTGTTGCTGTGCGACCTGGAGAGCTTGGTGGAACAGGAAACAGTACTCCCCTCTGAGACCCCACCATCATTATTCCTGAAGGCTAATTATTAGCACTGCAACCACTGAGAGTAATGGCATTCACCCTCATACACTGTTTATCACTTTAAAGGTAATACATGAACTGCACACAGATATATTTGGTTGGTTTTATATGCACACGGTCTGGCAGGGAGATTTATTTAGCTTGACCAGTGCATCATTGCCAATGGTGACCGATGGTCTTGCTCTGCCAGCAGTAGCTTGGCATACTGTAATGTGTACCTCTGAGGATGTGTGTGTGTGGTGTTAGATCCCTGCTGTGTGTGCATGGCGTTACCTCCCTGTGTGTGTGTATGTGTGTTTGTGTGCATGGCGTTAGATCCCTGTGTGTGTGTGTGTGTGTGTGCATGGCGTTAGATCCCTGTGTGTGTGTGTGTGTGCATGGTGTTAGATCCATGTCTGTGTGTGTGTGTGTGTGTGTGCTGTTAGATCCCTGTGTGTGTGTGTGTGTGTGTGTGTGCATGGCATTAGATCCGTGTGTGTGTGTGCTGTTAGATCCCTGTGTGTGTGTGTGTGCATGGCATTAGAACCCTTGTGTGTGTGTGCGTGGCGTTAGATCCCTGTGCGTGTGTGTGTCTATCTCCTATATGTCTGTGTGCACGTGTCTGACTGCCATTCATGCGTCTGCCTGACAGAACACCGGGGAGGTTCCGTCCCTCGCGCAAATGCCTGTTGGAATGTATGCAAATATAATTAGCGCCGACGAGACATTCGTTTAGACCGTTAATGAAGACGACGGTATTAAAGAGCCGCGAAGAGCCTTTCAGCCCGCCGCCTCTGCCTGCTCTCTGTCAGCACCTTTGAATTCCATTCCGTGAGTAATGAATGAGCCATTCTCCACCACATCTCCCCTCTCTCCTCTTATACGCCCCTCCGTACGCCCTCTGCTCGTTTGCTGTTGCTATTTTTAGAGATTTATAAAACCGGAAAGTTGGTGCTGCTGCTGCTGCCTCCGTCGTCGTCGTTGTCTGCACCTCTCTGTTGGTATTTCTGTTGTTGTCACTGTCGCTATCTCCCTAACCTTTGTTCTCTGACTGTTGTTGGTGGTGGTGGTGGTGGTGGTGGTGGTAGAGTCGCATCCCTTCCTATTCAGATGCTCTGTTTACTCTTGGCTGAAGGAGTCTCAGCGTTGCAGTTCGGCGTGGGGCTTGGCAGCCATTTGCGATTCTTCACTGCTGCTTGCTCTTTCTCGTTCTGCATCCTGCCTCCTGACTTCCCCGCCTCTCCACGGTTCAAAGACATCTCACCCAGCAAGGCCGTCTCCAAACGGTCGGCCGCCCTCCGGCGATCGGCATATCTATGGGGCTGCGGCTCAACTCAAATCACTTCACTGGACATTCTTCACGGAAATTTGGAAACAACTGTACGTCCTATGTCGTTGGTGGTTGCTAGGGGGGGTCGATTGTGCTTGCTACAGCGGATCGTTTTTTGCGACAGCGACGCAAGTAGTAAATTGGAAAGTTGACTACTTCCGTTTTAAAGAATAGCACTTAAGAAGCATAAGACATGAATAATGAAAAGGAGCTGTCTCCCTGGTGCAGAGAGCACTAACGGAGCACGGTAAACATCTGCACACCCAGCTGCTAAACGCTGGCGCTCCAGTTCCTGCACCACACTGTGTCTGCTGTTGTTGTGCCATCAACGCTCCTGTTGTTTCCCCCAGGAAAACAACAGGAGCTGAGGCTAGGAGAAGCTAGGCTAAACTAAGATACACAACAGGCCATTACGGCACTATTCGTGTGGCTTGTTGTCGCTGTAGTGGATCGTTGTTGATAATCATGTGACTTATTGTTGCGTGACTTCATAGATATAGAGATGACATGAACCTCTTACGGGTGATAAGAGGCATGATTGTGAAGCTCAGGTTATTATATTCGCCACTTCTCTGACGTATACACTGATCAGTGGAACCAAAATGTTCTGAATATGCAGCAGTCATATAACCTGGTAAGCATCATTAGTTCAATAATTAGGATGCTATCTTAACACACACACGCACACGAACGTAGACACACACATATACAGTACATGCACACCTACAGTACATGCACACAGGCCAGACATGATAAGACGAGTACGAGTAATTGCACAGAAGCCCATCAGATAACACAGCGTTCTCACCGTTGTACATACAGCGCGTGAGCTGCGATCTCCTGTTGTTCATCAACGAAGACGACGGTTTCATTACCTGAACGCTGTAGAGCACAGGTGACAGGTGATAACTAATAAAAGCAAACAAAACAAGCCCGGTTCCAACAAAACCGGGTCATGAAAGCAGCACCGAAAACTAAAGCCCTCGTATGAACAGCTATTGAAGATGTGTTTAACGTGTTTGGATCACGACACACGAAAGCACGCTCCGTTTGTAATCACTACAAAACACAGATTATCTGAACGATCTAACAATCACAGCGGATTCTCTCTCGCGACGCCCTCATCACTCATCCAAACGGACCCGTTTATTGCTTTGCGATCACGAGCTGCCTAATTCTCCATATCCATCAGCACCTTTTGAGTGGCCTTTATTACATATTCCCAGCTCAACGCTAGAGAGGGGGCAGCGGGGACTGGAACCACCTGGGCTCGTCTCAGGGTCCTGAGAGAGGGAGAGAGAATGAAGTCTGTCCAGTGTAATGGTGGGGAGGAGTCAGGGGGCTCCGCAGAGGGACAGTTTCCCTGCTATTAGCGGGTATGTGTTATTCATGAGGGCCATCCAGTGTGAACTGTGTTTCATCGATATTCCGCACAATATTCCGTCTCTTCCATTGTCTTCCCGGGGGGACCCTCAGTCATCCTGTCTTATTCAGTTATTTATCTATTTCCCCCCGCACACCGGAAACAAAGAAAGGAGCCGCGTAACCGCCAGGGGTCACCGGGGTCAAGCGCTGCACCCTATTTAATTACACCCCCCCCTCCCCCAACGAGGCATCGACAGCAGCTGTCGGCCATGTTGGAGGAAGAGGTGCCTGGTGTGCCATGAGGGGCCTGCACTGTAAATAGCTGTGCTGTCCTCATCTTCCAAATTAATATTATCTCCCTTTCAGAACCTCCTCTTTATTTCTGCCAAATACCAACAGATTCTATTGGCATGTATGTGCTCGGTCCTGTCCAAAGCTGTTCATATAATACCAATTTGAGCTGAAAAGCGCATTGTGCTAGCACACAATGCTGTTATGACACCCATTCATTTTCTTTACATTGCTATGCGCTGACAACAATCCCACGAGATCTTTTGTTTTCTACTGATATGATTTTCTTAGAACACACACACATAGGACACAACAGCACAACAACACGCATGGCCTTGAAAGCTCTGTTATGATATAAACCTATATTAGATTCTCTTTTTTTCTGCCATATGGATGTGAACTGCCTCTGCCTGCCCTTGACATAAGAGCTCTTCTCACACACACACACATGCACACACACGCACACACACACACACCATCCTTTTTAGTGTACTACTTCAGAAGCAACGATGAGAGGCCGATGAAGGAGTTTCCGTCTGACCCTCAGCACAAGCATTGAGCCGATATTAACTGAAACACGATCACGGGAGGAGTGACCAGACACGTAGAGCACGCAGCCGGATGTCTCCAAACAATCAGATATAAGAAGATATAAAGATTATAAAGACAAAGGAAGGAGGGTGAGGTAGGTGAAGGTTGTCCATGTAAGGTCAGCATAACCACAGGTGAAGAGAGCAACTTGATGCGTCCATCTAGGGTCAAACTAGAGGCGAGAATAACAAGGCGATGTGTCCATATATTATACAGAGACGACATACATGCATTCCTCCGTGGGGTGATGCCATGGGTGGGCCGACAGGTGTCAGGCACAAAGATCTGACAGAAGTCAGGTAATAGCCATGTCCCGAGTGTGGAGGCAGAGGCGGAGGTGGTGGAGGCGATGGAAGATGGCGCCAGGGAACGGGCGGAGAAGATTCCCTATCATTCTCCCTGCGTTGATAAGAGAGACAGTCAGAGACAGACGCTGGTTTTGCTCAGCCTCATTCATTCACACGTTCTCCTCTGCGCCTAACAGAGGAAACTGGTGAGAAACGAACGTTACAATTTCAAAACAGAATAATGTGGAAGCACTTCTAAATTTATTTTCTTTTACATATCAACTTTTCTGTCAGTAAATAGTGCTACCAGCGATACGGCGATAACAACAACAACAACAACAACAACAACAACAACAAACAAAAAGCAGTGGTTTGAGGCAGAGTAAAGAATCAATGACCATGTCCTGACAGGCAACCTGCCGAGCAGCAAGGAGCGTGGCAGCGAGGGGGGGGGGCCTCCTTCTGTGTCCAACATGATTAGCATCCACAACACTGCATCAAATTGTCTCCCTACCCGGGCAGGAACTACGCCTTTAATCTCCCGCACACCCTATCAGCACATCTTCTCCTCTCCCTCAGTGCCTCTGATGTTTGGAAGCCCTGCTGAAGACAGTGTGTTTTCTCCAAGTGTTAATGGAGTTAGAGATGTAGAGTTGGAGTCATGTGGTGGTTGGGGGTGGGGGGTTGCTATATTAACTGGTTGTGGCGGGGCTGTGGAGTGTGGTGTGGCTAGGGTGGTTGACTCCCAGACGAGGGGCAGGACCCTTGAGCAAGATACCTAAGCCCTACTTGCTCCTTAGTGAGCTGTATCTGCCTTCACTCTAAGTCACTTTGGGTGAAAGCATCTGCTCAATGACTCAATAGAGCATAATAAACTTCTTGTGTACACTTCTGGCAAGGTTGAAGCACCAGAGGAAGTCCTTCAACCTTTTGTATGTTTATTTTACCCACCTCATTTCAGGGGCGAGGTACGTTTGCTCGCTGATCCGGGAGGATGCGATATTTGGCATTGTTGCCCAGGAGCCACAAGGCTTAACAAACAGGATTACAGTGCGACCCAGGAGACCCGAGCCGCTGAAACATAACAGCGAGGTGCGTGCGCGTTCCAACCAGACAGGCAGAATTATTGCCAAAGGTCAGGCGGAGTCAGAGACTGAATGTCACCGCTTAGCCGTAGTTTGAAAGGGGAGAATGTATTCCAATAAATACACTCGTCTCACGCAAGAGACTAATACTCCGCCACTGCCGCCGAAACCCCGGGATTGTGTGAAGAAGGGGAGAGATACAACAGGGCATATCGATTGGAGACAGTGAATCATGCTGTCAGAAAGCCTTGAATAATACATTTAGCAGAACACAGTCAGCCAGTGGTATAGACTAGGCATAGACGCGCTTTCATTACCCCGAGCGTGAGTTGCTTTCATTCCAGATGTAACCGGGAATAAGTCACATCATCCGGGCAATCTCTCGCGGGATCAGGCGTAATCATGTCACTAATCAGTGGAGAGACTAAATGCCTCAGAGAGGCCGACGACGTTGACACCAAATGAACATTCCACGAGCCATTAAACACCGCGCACCCGCTAATGTGACGTTAGCTTGTTGCAAAGCAGGAGTGATAGACGAAGATCAAGAAAATGCCCCCAAGCGCACATATTCCCTAAGATGGATGCAAGCCTGAACAGGAATATGTACAGTATCTATATCTATATGCACGTAGAGATAGTAGGAGAATGTGTGTATGTGTGTGTGTGTGTGTTTGTGAGCTCTGGAACAGGTGTGTTTGTTTCGCTCTCTTCAATAGACTTTTAGCCACGGTCCTCCATAATGTCCATAATGTCCATATCTGTAGAAGGCACTTTGGTTAGTTTGTTTGACAGAAAAGGGATTTACACTCAACAGCATGTGATCTGTTCAGAATAGAAGTAGAGTTGTCTCTGTAATATGAACGAATGACTTTCGGTTCCAGTCCCCCACGTAATTGTATCCCATCACTGTCAAACTGCTAGAGCTTTTCCTTCACGTCACCATCCATCTGCTGGCTCTCGTCCTCGTCAAAATAATCCTCCCTTCAGGTTCTGAATAGAGCTACACTTTTTTATTCAGTATTCAATTCAACTATACCTCAACTGATTTGTATTCTCCTTCTCTTCTTTCTTGTGGATGGGTGTGTGATGTCTCCCTTTGTCTGTGATCTCCCACCCTCTGTCCCGGTATGTGTGTGTGTGTGTGTGTGTGTGTATGCACACTCACGCTGCAGGCTGTGGACTGGAGTTCCTGCTGGTTCTCTGTGGACTGGAGCTTTCATGGTCCTGCCCTCGTCACTGCATCTGCTACACTGCGCCCAGCACTGTTTCCTGCCAGTCCAGCAACTTCTTGTCCGTCCCGGAGGGCATTCCCCCGGACAGCGAGCGCATCTTCCTGCAGAACAACAAGATCCACCGTCTGCTACGCGGCCACTTCAGCTCCATCACGGTCACTCTCTGGATCTACTCGAACAACATCAGCTACATAGAACCCTCCACCTTCCACGGCTTCACCCTGCTGGAGGAGCTGGATCTGGGGGACAATGGCCACCTGCGCTCCCTGGCCGCCGACACCTTCCACGGGCTGAGTCGGCTGAATGCGCTTCACCTGTACCGATGTGGGCTCAGCGCACTGCCCAATAACATCTTCCAAGGCCTCCGAAATCTCCAGTACCTCTACCTCCAGGTAAGTGATTCTTTGAATTGACTCATAGCACCTAGGAGACTATAGACTATAGAACTATAGAACGAATGTGCTGATGTCCTGAGATCTCATCCAATTCCTCGTGTTCTCATTAGGACAATCACCTGAAGTTCCTGCAGGACGACACCTTCATGGACCTCCACAACCTGAGCCACCTCTTCCTGCATGGAAACCGCCTGTGGAGCCTTCACCAGAACACCTTCAGAGGCCTGAGGGCCCTGGACCGCCTGCTCCTGCACCAGAACCAGATCCAGTGGGTGGACCGTCTGGCGTTCCACGACCTGCGGCGCCTCACCACCCTCTACTTGTTCAACAACTCCCTGGTTGAGCTCTCTGGACAGTGCTTGGACACACTGCCCTCACTGGAGTATCTGCGCCTCAACGACAACCCCTGGTCATGCGACTGCAAGGCCCTGTCGCTGTGGGAATGGCTGAAGCGCTTCAAGGGCTCCACGTCCTCCGTGGGCTGCCAGGCACCGGCCTACATGGCTGGGAAGGACCTCAAGCAGCTCAACAAGGAGGACTTTCCCAACTGCTCCCCGACTGTACCCAATTCCGAGTCCAGGGCCCAGAGCAAGACCAACAACCTGTCCGGCACCGTGAACCCGTCGATGAACGGAGGTGTGGTGGTGGTGTCGGGGGGTCAGACGCGCATGGTGCACCCCCCATCCTCCCGGCCCGGACGGTCCCGGAACTGCACGAAGCCCCGCAACCGGCACCACAAGGGCAAGGGGGACAACGAGGTGCACTCCAAGGAGCACATGGCCGACAAGGAGGACTCCTCCCCGGATTTCACCGACGGGGGTAAATACGACCACACGTCTCCAGACGGCACCGTCACGCGAAGGAAGCACAAGTGCACTCCCCGGACCACTGTCCGCCCCCCTAGTGGGGTCCAGCAGGCCAATAACAGAGCCACGTTACACCGCCCCTCGCTATACCTTTGCCTTCTTATGGGGGTCCTGGTAATCACAGACGTTGTGTCCACCCTGCGCTGACCAACAGGGGGCGCAAGAACGCTCATGAATAGAAATCATATAACCCCTCCAGTTGTGCTCCTGCACTCCAAGGCTCATGTGTCATATTGTGTGTTTGTGTGTGTGTGTGTGTGTGTGTCATATTGTGTGTGCATGTGCGTGTTTTGCTGTCTTTGTGCGTGTGGTGTGCGTGAGGGTATGTGTGTGTGTGTGTGTGTGTGTGTGTGTGTGTGCGTTCGTGTACAAAGTGTGTGTGTCGGGAGCATTACTTCTCAGACTCTGAAACCTCCAAGCACCTAACATCTCAGCAGAGAGACTCACAGTACTGTTTGAGGGACAATGATTCATGGGACAAGAGAGAGAGGAAAGGAAGGAAAATGCAGCACAAGCTTGCACTGCCATTATAATTAAACCTTAAATTGTCTGTGTATCTCTTTTGTTTTTAAGTTACGCCTTTCAGTTGGAGTTTCAAAGACGATCCATGGAGACCAAATGAATGGATGAAAGAGACAGAGATGAGGAGTGTGTGTGTGTGTGTGTGTGTGTGTGTGTGTGTGTGTGTGTGTGTGTGTGTGTGTGTGTGAGAGAGAGAGAGAGAGAGAGAGAGAGAAAGCCGAACAGAGAGAAACTAACAGAAAATAAAGTGTTGTCGATGATAGAGAAAACAGTTATGTAATGGAAAAAAAAAGACATTTGCTAGTTAGCAATGTGAAGGCTAAGCTCATTGTCAAAGTGTTCCGTCTAGTTCAAATTGCCAGTTCATAGATTGTTAAGGAAGGCACCGTGGGGAAGTAGAGCACCTTGTATACACCCAGCGCCTGCCTCCAGCCCTTGCTTTCATGTCATTCTGCCAAACATATCTCTGTTGTTTTTTTTAGCCCATTCTTTGCCAACAAGAGGGATCGATTTGGGGGGAAAGTATTTCCCCCTCAACAGGAGGATGGAAGGAAGGCAATAAATCCTCATTCAGTATCAGACCAGTGAATCTCAGCAAGAACGGATACGTACCTAGCCATGACTCTGGATGCTACTAGTGTAAGCTACTACAGCACATTGGCCCAGATGCTGTAGTGTATGGTAGTGTAACTAACTTCTGTTACTGTATACGTACAATCCCGGCTTTGTTCCCTGTGGTACATGTAAGATCCATACCTGCCTACTTACACGATTTTCCTCGTGAGCATAGCATTTCTATGTCCATAGTACCACCCGCTGTTCCCTTCTGTGCTGAACTGAATATTTAGCTGCTCGTAAGCTGCTGGTTACCTGCTATCTATCTGATTTGCTCTGTTGTTTATGTTTGGATTATAATTTTTTATTTGCTTGGAATACTGTATCTGGCGAACAAGCTGTGACTATCGACAGGTTTGTCTATATCGTTGTGTCAAATGTTCATCGGATTTCAAAAGATGTACGAAAAAAG
>OMKP01082794.1:0-15329 GCA_900302375.1 Bathygadus melanobranchus | reverse complement strand
AGGGAGCTGCCTGTCCTCTTGTTGTCCCATGTCTGACATTGGGATCTAGAATGACTATTCACATGGAGGATGAAGTGGAGTGGAGGCGTGGAGACATGAAGACATAGAGACATGGAGACATGGAGACATGAGACACGGAGAGATGGAGGCATGAGACATGGAGGTATGGAGACATGAGACATGAAGGCATCAGACATGCAGACATGGAGACATGAGACATGCAGACATGAGACATGCAGACATGGAGACATGGAGACATGGAGGCATGGAGACATGCAGACATGAGACATGCAGACATGGAGACATGGAGGCATGGAGGCATGGAGACATGGAGGCATCAGACATGCAGACATGGAGACATGAGACATGAGACATGCAGACATGAGACATGGAGACATGGAGGCATGGAGGCATGGAGGCATGAGACATGGAGACATGGAGGCATGGAGACATGAGACACGGAGACATCAGACATGCAGACATGGAGGCATGGAGAGACAGTAGACAGAATGGGCACGCACCACTGCCCAAAATCCCACCACTAAAGCACTTCTTACCCACAATACAGCATACTATTCCCACAGATGGGAAAAAATGCATCACACTAAACACATCAAATGTCGCAATTCATGGCATTTCCTCTAATTTCTCAGTGTGGAAAGTCTGATGACAATGATTGGTGTGTAGACAGAACAAAACGGCTCACACAAGAACATGCTTGTGTGTAACTCATCAAATGTTGCTCAATCTTTGGACATTTTTGGACTTTGGAACGTCTTGTCGCTCTGCTGAAGCCAGAGCTGGCTGCAGTTGATAATCATCTCAGAGAGAGAGAGCGAGGGAGAGAGAGAGAAAGAGACAGAGAGAGAGAGAGCGAGCAGATGGCATTGTTCATATGTTTTTATTTTGTTTTCTCTGAAAGAAATTCTCTGGTGAATGCTGTACTCGTGGGAGAGGAGAGAGGAGGCGAGAGGAGGTGAGAGGAGTAAGAGGAGGAATACATTGAAGCAGTCCTGCACAGGCGCGGCCTGGTCGCCTGGAGAGGCGGCAGTCAGTGTTGTGTGTGTGCTCTGATTCCAGAATGACGGGCGAGTTCTGCTCCTTCATTAACGACATGCCGAGTGGGGAGATGGACACGAAGCACAGGAATCCCATTACCCCTCTCTCTCTCTCTCTCTCTCTCTCTCTCTCTCACCTTCCACCTTCTCTCACTGTCTCTCTCTCTTGCTCAATCACTCTCACTCATCTTTCCTCTCTTTCTCCTTCCCTCGCTCTCTCTCTCTCTCTCTCTCTCTCTCTCTCTCTCTTACCACCACTGACATGAGCGCGTTGATGAGAAGTGATTTTGTTGTTCCAGCAGATAACCAGGAGAAATAGTGCAACTCCAATTCAATTAAAGGCTAATGATTTAGTGTTTTATTTACCCCTTTACCAACACCCCACACACCCCTCCTCCCCAGCCTCCCAGACTGGTCCAGCCCAGAATGAGCCTTCAGCTGATAGCTGAGGCGACGTTTCAGTGGGGCTGATATAAGCCTAATATGTACACTGGGAGTGACTAGCATGGTTTTATCCTGTAACAACCAAGGCCCGTTTTTTGGCCAGAAATGAGACAATACCGCAGACTCAGTAAATGTCAGGCTCGGTGACATTTCACAGAGCAATAGATATGAAAACCAGGGGGAGTTCGTATAATCTGGCAATAAGAGCCCTCTGATAGCTCATTTGAATGTTATTAAGGGGACGGAATTCTGCAGGAGCATAATTCAAGTTCAGCGTCGTGGCCCGGCACCGGGGTTTGCTTTGAGTCATTTGAATTAATTAACCTAATTACCGTGGAATGTTTTTAGATACGCCAGGCTCATTCACCAGAGGAAGCAGCCAGCTGAAGAAAAGGTCAGGACGCAGTGGACAGAGAGACGGGCGGGGGGACAGACAGAGAGACGGACAAGACAGACAAGCGGGCAGACAGACGGACAGTCTGTCTATCTAATCAGACAGACAGACCATTTCTTTCTGTGCCCAAGGCTTACTAACCACCACATATTAACGCAGGCAGTGAAACAACCTGCGTTGTGAGACATGGTAGCAGTGCAGCGTGGGCCCAGAGCCACACAGTCAGGTGTGTTGAATTGGGTGGTGAGAGTGTGCTGACAACCAGCCAGCGTTGATGATGGAGACCCACAGCCCCGCTGCCAAGAAGCCACGGTGTCCAGGCTTACAACGTGCCAATGGAGTCCACTCTCAATCAGCGTGTGCACGGAGAAGCGGCTTTTAACGCGAGCTTGCTAATCGGAACACACAGGTGACGACAACAAAAAGTGCCGCTAGAAACAAACTGGCCCGTCGGACGGAATTGAAATACATTTTGCTTCCACTTTGACACCTCCTATGGCAGGGACCTCGTCGTGCCACTTGTGTTTGTGCATGCTTGTTTGCTCCTACGCTCCTCTGCTCCTCGGCCCCGGCGGGCCCATCAGAGATCAATCACGGCACACTCATGCGGCGTGATGGAACGGCCTGCCAGCAGCCACTACCGCGGTCACGATTCTATGAAACGAATCAAAACACACGCGCAGAGGGAACCAAGGGGCCCCCGACGCGGGAAACAGGGCAGGAACCACGGAGGAACGTCTCAATGTAAAACGGTGGAGGTGTGGCGTCGAAAAAGACCGCTGAGGAGTAAGCGACCAGGAGGAACAACAAGAGGAAGAGAAAATGATGCTGTAAGAGAGAGATACTCAGGCACCCACACACACACGCATACACACAGACACAAATTGTTGTATGAATGTCTTGCTCTCTTCTCGGTTGGTCAGCAGGTGGTCGCACAAATCAGACTTAAGCCGGATAGCAGATGAGCTCAAATCTGGGCGAACGGGGTGTTTCGCTGTCCTTCGCTTCATATTTGTAAGCGGGTAATTGGTGAACACAAACTCGACAACAACACCGTGTAGACTGGTCCACTGTAGAAATACACTTATTAAAATCCCCCTCTGAAAGCTTCAACCACTAATTTGGTTTCTTCCGTAGAATATCTCCGTAACGAAACGGGAGACCGGGCATAACTCCGCCTCTTGCAGTTGTTGGTTTCTGGCCCAGGCTCTGCACCCTCTCCCCCCAGAAGTTTTGCCATAACACCACCGTAGGACTGCTGGATCCCAGATTAGTCCATCGCTAACCGGAACTCATGGCTCCTCTTGGTTTTGGGGGGGTTTTCCACCCAAGCAAGGATTAGTGTAAGACCACACATACCTCCGCTCCTACCCTAACCTGATCACACAGCGTGACCAGAGGTAGCCATTAAACAGCACTGCCTCTGCTAGCCAGGAGGACTTAAGATTTAGCCTTAATACACACACAGACACACACACACACATGCACACACACACACACACACACACACCAGACAAACCCAACCACAACCTCCACAGCTGGACATCTGCTGAAAAATGGCGTGCTCCAGGCAGGATCCCAACCTGCTCCCGTGGTTTCACATAACTTCAGGAGCATCTGGGTTATACATACAGAGCAGGTGACGGATGGCAGGGAACTTATCACCCAAGGATACGACGGGGGTCAAAAAGGTTCCCTGCGATATTGTATCCATGTGAAGCTGAGTGATCGTGAGGGAACGTGCCTGGAGGCGGAGGTGTACGTCTAGCTGCATCTAATAATGTTTTTCGATTTTCTTTGTATTTGTTTGTTCGTCGGTGTGTTCCTATCTCGGCCTCCCTCGCCACTTGGCTCCATCTGAAGCATGTCTGTTCTGAATAAAGCGTCTTTGTGTCCTCCGAGGACGCGATTTGAGGCTTGAGTTCGCTCTTCACGACCGTTAACCTTGTTTCCTGTTTTCCTGTTTGTTTTTTTGTATGAGTAAATACGTGCTCGTACTTTTGCACTTCTACTTCTTCTCCACATTTTTTAAATGGGGTCCTTTCTCTGGAAGCATTTGTTTGTCTGTACCGCATCAAGACAAGATGGCAGATGGTGGAATCAATAGAATATCCCTCGCTACTCAGCGCGCTGAGCAACTCAAACAGCCGACGTGGTGAATCCGCACTCTAAAACAAACTGTGTGCGGTACTTGACACCTGAATGGATGAAAACCAATCAACGGAAGAAAAAGGAACGGGTTGAGAGAAGTATGAAATATATTTTTTGTTTCAAAAGGACTGCGGAATTAAAAGTGGAGCAAGGTGAAAATAAAATGAACCGTAGCTGTTGCTTGTGCGGTAGGAGAGCTAGCCTTCACGCCTCTCGGCAGTCTGGGATTGAATGGCAGGGTGTTGTCGGCCGGGGTTTGATGCGAGCGCTGATTAATTGGAGCCGCGGTGATTCCGAGGCCGCGGTCGGTTCTTGCGAGCCCGGCGCCGCTAGATTAGATCACATGGCGTATGCTAAGACTAAACAGGGGGTTGTTAGCATTTTATTAAGGTGCTGTGTTTGATGTGCGCTGCGCTGTTAATCTCCAATGCGAGGGTCTTATCAATGCATAATGATGTTTACCACGTTATCGCCTCGTGCCACATAAGGGTTTCTCATAAAATCTTAATGGTTTACGCGGTCCCGCGAGGATTCAAATTGATATTCGATCAGTTTGCCGCTCGGCGCCGTGCGGCATGGCAGCGCCACACCACGCAGCGTCGTGTAGCAGGAGGCAGAACAGAAAGGAAACAGTGTCAAAGTGGAAGAGCAGATTAGTATTTTTCCCTTCGCCGTGCACCACGGAGGCTTGGCTCATCTGCACTGCGTCGGAGTCCCTCTCGGCTGGCAGGGCGCCAGGCGCTCGCTTATTCATCTCTTTTTCCTACAGCCAAGCGCAGTTACAAACACATGCTGTTATTCCACACATAGCACCGGCTCACATAACTCACACACACACACACACACACACACACACACACACACACACACACATACATGCATGCATGCACACACACTTCTGTTGTCCATCTGAACTCCATGTCCTTTAACGGCGGTTAGATGTTGATGGCTGAACAGTCCTATCCTGGACCCACACGCTCTATTGCAGGTGAGCCACGCATATGTATGAATGCATATGTATGAGCTGCATCCCTACACGGCTGTCACCAAGTGGTACGGTCAGCAGCAACATGGTCCTGGTCTGACCTTGCAATTCCTCAAAGCGTTCTTCATCTCATCCATTGTCCTAATAGCACTTCTCTGGCCCTCCAGCTGAGCACGGACCATGATGCAGCTGGTCGTACAACGCTCTGCGGGGTAGCCGGCACGGGGGCATCCTTATCACGGGCACCAGCCCCTGCAGCTGGCGCTGGGTGAGCATGGCCTCAATACTTCTGCAGTTGGTCTCTGCAAGTATTTCAGTGTGAGGCACACACTCACGTCAGGTAATTCCCAGGTGTGGAGTGTGTGTGGTTGATGGCTGGTTTAAGCAGCCTCAGCTGGCCCGAGTCAGACTGATTAGACTCTGGGGCTGGGTGAGGCTGCACACCTGTGGGGCATAGGAATAATCAAGGCACACAGGTTAAACCAGCCACACACACTCACAGAGAGAACTCGGACATGTCCGCATTCACCATCTGCTCTGGCCGTAACATCTTGCCAACTCTCCAATAAACTGGGTTGTACAACATCTACCTGTGTCCTGTGCATTGGCCGAGCCCAGCCACTCAGATGGCGTGTGGCAGGAGAATCTGCTACACCAGGATGCTCTGGAGATTGCAGGAGGTTGCGCTGCAGCTTATGTGGGAGCGCTCCAAGGCCATGATGTGTTGGCTGTAGGCGACCCAAGCTGTAGAAGAGTGTGGTGACACAGGTTGCTTGGTATACGGCGACCACTGTGGAGGGATGAAGGTTCTTGTTCTGAAAGACTCTGCGCCGGGGTCTCCTAAAAGCAGCCGATGCCTGTTTAATGGGGCTATGGTTGTCATTGTCAATGCCACTATCCTAAGTTCCCCAGATACACCGACAGCTGTTCCTCACCACCATGAAGGCAGGTAGGGTGGGTGGTGGGATGCTGGAGTGGCGGCATGTAGAAGGGGTGGGATCTAGTACTTGACAGACCACTTCTGTCTTGGTGGACAGTCAGCCACCATCCTGCTGTACGCTCTCACCAATACTGCATGGACAGTCTTAAGATCCTCCAGAGTACGGGCCACAAGAGCACAGTGGTCTGCGTACTGTTGTCTCTACAGAGTTTGGTGTTTAGTGGTTACGTGGAGCCTCCTGATGTTAAAGAGATTGCCATCTAGACTGAGGTCCCCTGCCACACCGTTGCGGTCTTCAATCTCGTAGTGAAGAAGCTTGGTGACACACATATTCCATATTTCATGCTGTTTGAAATATGGGAGTCTCACTTGAGCAAAGTATGCTACCGTGGCGAGTTCTGAGAAATGACATTAGCAATGAGTGTCCAGTGAGTAACAAACCACCACCTCCACCACCCAGGTTGTAAAGAAAATAGACTCAAACCCAATATCCTAAAGAACATATGCAACCATGAGAGTAAATTATGCATACAAATGTGCCACAGGTTTAAAAAATAAAAATGCAATGAAGATTTGCTGGTTAGGTGGTTCAGGAGGAAGTAAATAAATCATCCTGTTTAATAATTCATTCAAATTCATGTTGCTTTGCCTCTGGCCTTGAGAGTATTTAGAATGCGATGCCTGCAAGCAATGACTGGCAGTGGTGTGTGCTGAGATTATTGAGAATTAGTTTGTTCGCAAAGTGACACACACATAGAAACACACACGCAGGCATATGTACATACACAGGCCAGTCATCACCCAACTTGGCCCAATTTTCTCCAAAGTGAATCTCCAAAGTCGGGAGAGAAGTTTGCACACAGCCACGGGCTCCTGCCTGCTGGAGTGGGACACAGGGCCCAGAGACGTGGCTTCACAGGAGGCAAGAAGCCTGGAAATTGGATCTAAAACTCTTCTAAGGAAGAGAAAAGGGATGTGTAAACACTGAGCAATAAGGGAGAGGAATAGAACGTGTTTTGTCCTGTTTACTTGAGTTCTGTTCTGTTTTAACTCCCAAAGGAAGGGAGTCACTTGTAACTAATCTGTTCCAAAAATGTGTATCCAGGAAATAAAACACTGCCGTCTGTATTTATTTCCATACTGGCGTATTTGTTTCAATGTCTGGTTTCAGGATTCATCGCTGATATCGTGCTGCTTTTACCAAGTCTGCAAGCGTCATGTAAGAAGAAGGATGACACAGTGTACTGTTCATGTTCACATAAACAACTGTATGTATGCTGGAGGCTGGTACAAAGAATCATCACAACACAACACATACATTGACTCTTGGACAGGGATATGCTGAGAGAAATCACATGGTAGGGCTGCATGATTGTTGTATTGTGATTATTTTGCCCGATATGTATTTTTTGATAAATTAGATGCGACGTTTCACAAATCGCAGAGGCCAAAATTGCAATTCCAATGAATAGGCAATTAATTGTGCAGCCCTAACACATGGTGAGAAAGCCGTTGCAGTTTCATATACAAATGTGCAATGTACTCATCTTGTCAACAGCGAGAAACATACGCAGGGCTTCGTTCAACGCCTCTGCCTCTGTGACGTCACGGTCCTGAAATACTTTATTACAAACACGCTGCCATTCAGAACAACTCGCCTGCATTCCCCAGGATTACTCCAAGCTATTCCTACAACAACAACAACAAAACATTTAATTCAGAGCACACAAAACACAATACAATCTCCTATCAATCACGGCCACAGACTTGTGAAGGTCACTGGAACAGTTCACGACCAGGGTTTCCATGTTCCACTGTGTGCGCATGTGGGTGGACCCCGAGTCCATCATCCCACTCCTCCTCACACTTAATTCAGCCTGATGAAGGACCCTGAGACCTGGATACCCACCTTTCCTCCACAGCAGAGAGCATCAGAGCCAGCCAGCCACAAATATAAAGTTAAACGATGATAAAGATAGCGAGATTAGCGTGGCGTGGTGCTTGGGGCAATGCTAACAATTCGCTATTTAGCTATTTTAGTCATATTGCAATCCAGCTAAAAGAGGGGAGACCTACAGGAAGAATAAATTAACAGTAAAATAACAGTGTCCCTGAAATATTAAAATGCGAGCAAGTTGAAGGGATTGTTTATTATTCATGTTTATTCATGGAAGGTGAGGTGTGCGGCAGAGCTAAGCTCGGCGGCTAGCATAGCTCATTCATCTGGAGTGAATCATGCTAACTTTGTGATTCATCACTGCGTGGTTTTAAGATGCTCTGAGCTTATCCGTTCCTTCTGGATAGGCTGTATAGACGACAGCATTAGAAGAAACGTGGCAGTTAGGAGCTAGCTATGAGGCGCCACTCAAACCACGACCACCGCCAATAGGAACCCAGACTGTTAACCATCGAGAGAAAAAGGCTCATGTTGGTCATCGTTTTTTTCTTACAGCTCAAATACGCAGCCTTACACACAGACGTCGGCCGTATTTCTCTCAACATGTTGACATGAAATTATTTGGATGCAGTCCTTTAAATACACTCCATTCAATGTTACATTTAAATAGGTCCCTGGCGGGAACACTGTCTGTCTCTCCACAGGCCCGTGGAGACTGTAATCTTAATGACACGCTATCATGATGCCACCACATTCTTCTTCTGGCCAGGGCTAAATTGCTGTTTATAGCGATGAGAAGACTAGTTTTCCCAGAGGCCACGGCGACTCACACTGTCTCCTATTGTCTTACTGCTGGGCTGTGCTGTGGCACAGAGAGCAAACACTGTCACACCAGCGAAGCTACGACTCACACTGTTCCCCATCTCACACACACACACACACACACACACACACACACACACACTAACCCTCTCTCTCTCACTTCATCCTCTTGTTTGTAGGTTCCCACAGCTATATATTTCCATCTGGAAACTTCTATGACACTTTGGAAACAACAAAAGGCAGAAAAGAAAAGCAGAAGAAGAGAGAGAGAGAGAGAGAGAGAGAGAGAGAGAGAGTGTTCTGAGATTGGGATCGATGCTGCTGCATGCAACTGTGGTGTGCATTGCCAGCAAAAAACGAGCAGTGTTTTATTGATTTACTCCTATATTTCAATCATATAGCAGCTCCTTCACCCCAAGATCTATTTTGCGTCTACGGGTGCCTTTGTATGAGAAGCAGCAACATACGACAGGTGTTGTGCTAAGCACAGTTTTGAAATGCGAAGCGACACACGTGTTTTCCTATGTATGCAAAACACAAGCAATGGGCCAATGGCCTGGCTTTGGTTTGCTTAGTTTTTTCTTGGTGGTGGTGGGGGGTGGTTGGATCAGGGAAAACGTTGGCATAGTAATGGTGCTTCATGTGGATTTGTGTCTGCTGCCAGCCAATGTTTTCGATCGGCACGCTGGCAAGCCACTCACATACGGAGAGGTAATCAAGTGGGAGGCAAAGGAAAAGCTTCAGCAGGCCTCCGAAAATCCTTTGTTTCTGAACACTACTGTTTAATTAAGATCACCCAGGGATCCATACTATGGAAACCCTCAGGTAGATTATACCGGAAACACAACTACACGCCATATTATAATACTGCACCTGTGTAAAATCAGCTTCTTCAGGTGTGTGTGTGTGTGTGTGTGTGCGTCTGTGCCTGTGTATGTGTGTGTGCGTGCGTGTGTGTGTGCCTGTGTGTGTGTGTGTGTGTGTGCGTGCGTGCGTCTGTGTGTGCATCTGTGCTTGTGTATGTGTGTGTGCGTGCGTCTGTGCCTCTGTGTGTGTGTGTGTCTGTGCCTGTGTGTGTGTGTGTGTGGGGGTGTGTGTCTGTGTTTGTGTGTGTGTGTGCGTGCGCTGATCCTGAGGAAGGAACTCCACGATGGAGAGGTAATAGATTGCGATCACACCCAGAACATTCCTGCTACAGAGGGACTGATACCTACTGATCACACCCAGAACACTCCTGTTACAGAAGGACTGATACCTACTGATCACACCCAGAACACTCCTGTTACAGAGGGACTGATACCTACTGATCACAACCAGAACACTCCTGTTACAGAGGGACTGATACCTACTGATCACACCCAGAACACTCCTGTTACAGAGGGACTGATACCTACTGATCACACCCAGAACACTCCTGTTACAGAGGGACTGATACCTACTGATCACACCCAGAACACTCCTGTTACAGAGGGACTGATACCTACTGATCACACCCAGAACACTCCTGTTACAGAGGGACTGATACCTACTGATCACACCCAGAACACTCCTGTTACAGGGAGAGAAAGGCGGAGAGAGGGACAGAGCGAGGGAGAGCGTGAGAGATGTTCTTTAAGCTAAGTCAGTCAGTCACAGACGGCTGTCGTTCTGAGGAAATCCACACACGCAGACACGCACGCACACGCATACACACGCACGCACACACACACACACACACCTTCTTAAATGGAGGGAAAACTGTGAAAGCCAGAATGAATATTTGATGGTGTCTCTTTATTGTGGGAACATCTGTTGAATTTGCGACTCATCGCTGGCAAGTTGTCCGAGGGAAAATTGAGAAAGTAAATCCATATTCATAAGTGGGGCGTGATGGGTCTGATGTGCTCCCACCTAATCTGAGGGATAATACGCAATGGGAAGACAGATGGGAAGTCTGGTTACTTAGACAGTTAGTCGTCAAGTTATGTTTCTCACTTGGACTTTTTGACTTGTTGATTCTTCTTTATTCCCCAAATAAAAATCAGAAAAGTCATTAAGACACGCTAATTCCTATTTTAAACGAAACAATATCTATCTACCTCATCACGTCATTGTTTTTAAGTTAATCTTTTTGTGGTGTTTTTTTATGTGTTTATTTATTTTTGAATGGTATTTTGATACTCTGGTTATTTATTCTCTTAAGCCGTTTTGATTCTCTTATCTGTTAATTATCATCACTGTGTTATTTCTTTTATGTGTATGTACTTTTTATTGTCTGGGCCTCATTGAGAGAGAGAGAGAGAGAGAGAGTGAGAGAGTGAGAGAGTGAGAGAGAGAGAGAGAGAGAGATACAGATACAGATGATCCATGTATATCCTACTCTATATTTTTGAGTGAGCGACTCAGTAACGGTCACTATTCTAAACACTAACGGATACGACACCAGAGCAGAGGGCCAGAGGATCCACACATTTAAGACCAAAGTTGTGAAAAAGAGATTTCCTGCCAAGACTGCGTTGTTTTGACCCCAAACGGATGCATGCTGGGATTGTGAGTCATCAACTACCTGAGCTCTAGCGCCAGGTTAGAGTGGGTCAAACACACCACACCAGAAGCTTCGTAGCACATAACAAGAGGACATTAGTGGTATATTTGGTCTTGTGGCTTATTAGAACTGAGTGGCGCTGTGAAGATTTGGAGCTGTGTGAAAGGTTTTCCATCGCTTGGTGCACGGTATGAACCGGTATGAACACTTTACTGGGGCTCCGCGGAAGATTCTACGTCGTGTCGCCATCGGCGTCATGGCAACTCACCATCTGTGACTGACAGAAAACGTTTCTTTTACATTGAAATCAATGTTCAACATCATCATTTGTCGGTGACGGTGGGGAGTTGACGCTGGCGTTCGGCATCGAGAATTGAAGCTCGGAGGTTTGCTTTTTCTGGGCGTAGCCACCGAACGCTCCCCGTCCGAGCTGTGGGAGCACCTTCCATTAATTATGACGGCACTTTCTACTCATGAAAAAACTAATACTAATAAAAAACGGAATACATTTGCTGTGTGCAGGCACACAGTCATTACCCACACCCTGCTTGGATGAATCGGGTGATAGGCGATAGAGATTAAACGATTTCCTTATCAGGGAGATCATGGACATGTCAACAGTAGCTGTAGGGGGTTTAAAAATGTATGTTTCATTAGAGGAATCTCTATGTATTTATGCCTGTCCTTCGATTTTCATGATAACCGCTCATTCGATCGACTTCAAACTTGACGGGTGTATCACTGAGGACCCAAGAAGTAAGAAGTGTAGTGTTGAGCGTGTCAAGTTGCTTGGGCGAGCGGTTCTCGAGAACGCTGCGAGCAGCGTAACCGGAGGCCACGCAGTCGGCCCATTTCCGACGGGCACATGACTAGAAACATGAGAGTGATGAGACATGATGTCTGTCCGTGTACCTGTAGGCATTGTGGCAGATTTACAAACACACCCACAGTTGTCACGCTTAAATAAAAAAATAAGCGATGACATCTTTCGGCGTTAACGTCTGAAAACAAGTACAGATTCTGATCATGTTATTCATTAATTGAATTCAGATCATAATATCATGTGTATTGTTGTCGAATGTGCCAACTCCATCACAGCAGATGGCGAGCGTGGAGTGGCCTCGCCCTGGCCACGTTGGAGGCGACTGGCGGGGATGAACCAAAGTTTGGCGTTCCCCTGCGGGGAACAATGAAGTAGTAGAGCTGAAATAACAGGAAAAACAAGTTACACAAAAATCTCCAGTGTGCAGGGGGGGACAGAACAGCTAACGGCGTGTTTGACGTTCCATCGGCGTCCACGCTCTAACCTGCAGGAAGACGCCTAGCGTCCTACCTGCTCCTTGACGACATGTATCTGAATTCACCCTGACCGCGTCCGACACGGCGGACTACATGCTACACGCTACGGTGTGTACCCTTTTGTGGCGCGCCACAGAGTAGCGAAGCCAAAAGTGAACCGCGATGTCCCGGGATTCAAGCTAACCGCCGTCGTTAGTGACGACGACGCGCCACAAACCCTCCAAGTTGTAATATATTTATGTATATGATTATATGACTGCGATAATAATAATTATAAAAACATGTATGTATTATAAACATGCTTTAAATTTGAGAGTTGCCTGTTCATTAGGGGCTCTAGGTTTGGAGAGGTTACTAATAATGCACGGGTACTTTTAGTATACTGTTACTGTTAGTATACTACGTGGAAATGTGATACTACTTCATATATTATGACCATACATACTATTACTAATAGTATTTGTGGCTATAAAGCTAAGGGATATGGTCGTAAAATGCTATCACTGGTGGCGGCTATCTTGCTCCCATCTGCGGTGCCAGAAAACCCTTATCAATCAACCTTGCTTTTACACTCCAGGAGGCTTGCTGTCGATATGTTTTCACACTAAGCCCTATGACAAGCAGAGAGAGGGCAGAAGGGAGAGAGAGACAGAGACAGAGAGAGAGAGATTTCATGCACTGTTAAGGCTATTGAGTGGCCGGTGGATTAGCCCACGCTCCACATTAACCCGGCTACCGCACGTCAAAGGCCCACTTAACAGGGGAAAAAACAGCCATGTAGCAATCTACACCATGCGGGTCCACGTTTTAGGAAACACACACAGATGTCTCACGGCGAGGGGAGTGTATGTGTTTTCCAAGTCCCTGTGTCAGCCAGCCAGTAATATGGCTGAGGTTATAGTAAGTGCAGATATGAGGGTTTTTCAGAGTCGTTTTGGAAACATGCTGATGGGTATAGTTTCTTGTTTTTTTTATCCTATTTTTAGTTTTATACTTTCACTCATTAATAGTATCATCTCATCTTTCGAGCATCCCCGAGAGATCAAATGTGTTATTTTTCTCACATTCTTGTGGGCACACTGCTAAAGGAGGCATCCTTTTCCTAAAATCCATGGGTGAGCAGATATAGAACCACGCCACTGGATCCAACTCCTCTGTCTGTTTCATCTTGGGAACAGAGAGAGAGAGAGAAAGAACGAGGTTATAAAAACGATATAAATGATATAAAACAAGTAAAGCACAGCCACGCCGGCTCTGTTTTCAACACTACTCGCGGTGTGTCACAACTTAGCAACAATCAGCAGTGAGTGTAATGTGTTGCGTTTGTTTCCAGGCTGAGAGCGGTTGTGTTTTCCTTCTGCAGTCTCCCGTTCCATACGAAGCAGAGGACAGAGGTGTGGCTGAAAAAGGGGGTGAAATAGGGTGACGCGTCAGGGGCGTGAACATCGGGAACGTCTCACCGTGCTGTGTTTTGTCTTTCATTGATCTCCCCCGAATACAAATAGTGCCCAGTGAGTGCCAAGCGAATCGATCAAGACGTGAAACTACTTGCATTAAAAAAAAACAAGTAGGCCTGTTTATTCGCTCCCCGTCGTGATCGTGACAGGAGAGCTTACCATTTTAGTAATTATCACGGTTAAACTTTCAAATTCGGCCGGTGTCTGAATCACGGATCATACATTTTCAATTGCAATCATATCCGAGCGCCGCGTTTGAAGTGTAAGAGACGCACGCGTGTACGTACGCATAATGACGACTAACGAGCTAATTGCATATTCATTCCTGTGCTAATGCTGATTAACGAGGTTAACATAAATACCAGAGACGGATTATACCTGAAACTGGAATCAAAATGAACTGTCAATTGACACGTCGACACACACGCGTCCGCGTTGACACGCCATTGTTTTGATTGTGTGAAAGTTTTTGCCCACGATTAGTTATTTTTTTACATGGTCGGAATTAGATGGATCACTGCAGAGGAGACAATGCCGCGGTCCCAATTAAAATCCTGATAATTGGGTTAGAGATTGTTCTGTTTGGTCCTGTTGTCTCCTCCGCTCGCAGCTCCCCGCTCTCCTTTGTCACAACTCGCTCGCGGCGTCGAAACCGAATAAACCGTCTCCCCTCTCAGACGCGAGGCTCTCAGACCTCGTGAAAATCACAGAGCACAGCCATGTTGTCATCGCTGCTGCTGACAAACACGCGGCCGTAACAGTGTGTGTGTGTTTATGTCTGCCCACAACAGGATTAAAAAAGAAAAAGCCCTGATGTGCAGAACCCAGACATGTCCTCATATTTCCATGACGCTTGTGTAATGTGACTTGCTTTCGGTAATGGACTCACAGAAACAGCAAACCACACGCAAACACAACACACGCACGCACAGCGCATGCACGCGCACACGCACACGCAGTACAGGTGCGGCCTCTCTAACAGAGTCCATTTTAGTTCATCAAATGAATGTGAACGACATCACATTTGATGTGGTCGTTTTATGGATCTGCTAGCATCACTAATCACAAGCCGCCCCGACCGTGAGTTTGGTTGGCGTCTCTTCCCCGCCCGCAGCGCGACGCTCCACCTCTCATCGTGGCTTTGGCGCTCCTTCTTTCCTCTAAACTACACAATCAATCTTCCTTTGGTTGAATACCTGCGTTCACAGGCCTATCGCTCCTGGAAGCAGGCTAATCTCATTGGCCGCTTCTCTTTATGCACCTTGGAAGCCACTATAAACATTCTTTATTTTTAGTAATATTAAGGATCCTTACAGCGGTAAATAAGACAGCGCTCTCTACTTAGCGAGGGGCTCTGG
>OMKP01082791.1:0-11064 GCA_900302375.1 Bathygadus melanobranchus | reverse complement strand
ATAATGTATAGTATATAATGTATAGTATATAATGTATAGTATATAATATATAATATATCATGTATAATATATAATGTATAGTATATAATGTATAGTATATAATATATAATATATAATATATCATGTATAATATATAATGTATAATATATCATGTATAATATATCATGTACCTGCTGTATATGAGCATTGTTGGGCCCACTGATGAACTATAATATATAATATATCATGTATAATATATAATGTACAGTATATAATATATAATGTATAATATATCATGTACCTGCTGTATATGAGCGTTGTTGGGCCCACTGATGAACTCCTCCAGCTCAGCCAGGCGGTTTGTTTTCGCCAAAGCGAAGATGAGCTCAGTCTCCACGTACGATTCTCTGGCTTTTTTCCGAGCCATCTGGAGGAACTTCACCAAGTCTTCCCAGTTATCTACCGAAAGCGATAAGAAACCGCGTGATCATCAATCACAACATCTCATATCCCAATCTAGTAACGATAACGTGTTTATATAGCACTTCTGAAGACACCCAAAGCGTTTAACGTAGCGAGCGTGGGAGGCATCGCACCTCGTTCACTACCGGTGTGTAGCAGGGTGATGCATGGCAGCCACACACCGGCTAAGTCATCAGGTCGTCAACCCTGACTCACAAACAGCCAATACCACCCTACTGCTACTATGTACAGTGTGCTACACGTGTATGTGTATATATGTGCAAAGCGCACGGGGCCGTACTGTTTTTGCTGGCGGCGTTGACCACCTCCATGTACGCAGAGGGGTCATCGGCTTTAATGTAGGAGTCGATGGCCTCCTTCACCAGGTCCCGGTGGAGCTGGGCAGTGGCCAGCTGGCTCCACACAGCCGGCTCATTGCAGTTCTCCGCAAACTCATAGGCCCGGTCCAGGTTCTGGATGTGCTCGATCAGCACCTGGAGGCCAGAGAGGAGGTGGGGGGTAACGTCAGAGCCGCAGAGGCAATTATTATATTTATTGATTTTTTTTTTCTTTAGTAGAGTATGAAAGGTATGTGTATGAATTAAAAGGTAATTAATATACTGTGGAGGTGGATTAATATACTGTGGAGGAGTGTGTGTGGTTGGTGGCTGGTTTAAGCAGCCTCACCCAGCCAGAGTCAGGCTGATTAGTCTGGGGTTCAGTGAGGCTGCACACCTAGCCAATACACCATGTATTGGTTAATCAATGTAACCTGTGGGCATTGATTAACCAGCCATCACCACACACACTCCTTTCATACTCTACATAAAATCAATAAATATAATAATTGGATCTCTCCAATTATTATATTTATTGGGGTTTTTTTGTTTATAATTGGATCTCTCCAATTATTATAAATATAATAATTGGAGGGAGCGCTAGCATGCTAGCATGTACCACCTGCCCTCTCTTCATTCATCTACAGACTCTGCAATGAACCGGTTTACTTCAACACCTTCCTTTTATTTGGACAGACAGCACTTTTATTTTACCTGTATGGCCGAGGTGTTGACGTCAAACTTTTTAAAAATGGCAAAGGCCTCCTCGAAAAGCTCGTTGCTGATGGCGATGTTAGCGATGTCTGGCGCGTCGTAGTTGTCCAGCCGATTGATGTAGTCCATCACACGTGTGCGGTCGGCCTTAATAGCAGTCAGAATCAGCAGATTCTGGAGGTTTCTGGACGGGAGACAAATTAAGAGAATTAATGACTTGGACCGCGGCCTAGAACCTCCCCCTACCACCCCTTCCCCTCCCCAAGAGTGTACACTAGCTTGTAATTACAACATCAAGCCTCCCTCCCCGAAGGGAGGAGACGTCTGGAGATTCTAGCGCACCTGTGCTCACTGAAGACAGAGTTATCCAGTACGATCTTCTCCAGCAGCTCTATGAGTTCATTGGGGAGGTCAGCGGTCATGAAGGCCTTCACCGTGACGGACACTTCCTCTGGGTCTTGGGTCTCAGACAGAGCTGTTTGTACCACCTTGCCATTGGGGTGTAACAAATGAACATTAGCATCGGTTATCACTTGTAAGCTTCGTTTTTGACTCGTTCATGTCGTGTCGGTGAAAGGCCGACCTGGTCGATGAGCTGTCTCCTGTAGGGGTTGTTTTCCTCCAGAACGGTCGCCCATAGTTCTGGATCTTTCCGCCGCACCAGGTACCGAGCTTCACTCTTGAACAACGAGTTCTCATTGCAAACCTGAACCAGATGATGAATACAATTAAATAAATGTTACTTTGCAAACCAACAACAGCAAAACACAGAATTGTATTTAATAGTGAGTAGTAATAGTAGTAGTAGTAATAATATCATTGTTATTATGTTATTATTTATTATGATATTCTATTATGATATCTGATTCTTATCATTATTATAACAAAACTAACCGTTATTCTATTACACATCTATAACTATAATGGAGGAGGAGTCTCTGTATGCATGCATGTATGTTTGTATGCCTTTGATTTCATCCAATCAACTTCACTCTTGGTGGGTGTATTGCTGAGGACCCAAGGAGGTGCAGTGTCGAGTGTGGAGTTGTATGCTTGAGCGGTTCTGCAAGCAGCTATACCGGAGGCCACGCAGTTGACCCGTTACGAACAGGTACTGCACTAGTTATATATTAAGAACAACAATAACCAACAACGACAACAAAGAGGTAGCTATAGCAACAGCGCACCTTGATAAGGTCCAGATCACACTGGCCCCTCTCATAGGCCACGCAGGCCAGGTGAGGGTCCCTCTTCTCACAGTAGCGGCCCACCACGGCGCTGTCGTAGAACGGGTTCTCCTTCAGGAAGCGCTCAGGGGTGTTGTTGCTGTCGATGTAGATCTTGGCCAAGGCATTGTGGGTAGCGGGCTCCTCGCAACCTTCATGAATGCGTGACTCCAGCCACGGCAACAGCAGCTTTAACCTGAGAGGAAGACAGGAGTGCAAGGCTGAAACCTGCCAAACATGTAGCAGAAGCAAAATCTCTAAATAGTTATCTTACGTAAAACAAGTACCTGTTCCTCTTCTCCACCTCTTCCACCAGCTCGTCGGTAGAGAACTGTCCTCGCACCACCATGATCAGGTTCTTGATGACGTCCTCGGCACAGTCCACGTCCAGCAGACCCCCGATCACCACCGGAAGACGACTGGGGTTCACCTGGGGGTCAAGCAGCACTCACTCGACACTTCGCATATTGAGCTCAATCTTGTGGCACAATTTAAAGGGGACCTATTAAACAAATCTGACTTCTCCTTATTCCCTTACACACATAAGGAAGTCATTGGAAATCTGCCATCCTAACCCTAACCCCAACCTGTCCTCAGCCCTACCATGAAGTCCCTACGGAGCAAAATTGGCAGATTCAATTTGAACCATTAGCTACGCTAATGGTTCCAAGCACTTCCTGGTCTATAAAGTGATCCGGGCCACTAGCGTCGGTGCTTTGTGCAGTGCTTCAAAGCAATTCAAAGATTGCAGAAATGGAAGCAGAAGCACATCTACTGCGCAATCATTTGAATCTTTTTTTTCTCTCCCAAAAGACCAATCAACAAGGAGAGAGTGATTGGAAAATAACAGCCACTAAAAACAGTCCGTTCTCAAGCATGTTCAGGGCTGGACGTCGCACTACGGACGATGGATTTAGCTTTACTAGCGCTATACATTTCAGTCAATCATTGTTTTGAAGACGTGTGTCACCCAAAGCCACTGCGACCGTACCTTCTGCACGTAGATCTCGATGTACTTCTGCAGACTGTTGCGGTAGAGGTAGAGCACCAGGTCGTGGACGAAGTCGAAGCGATCGCACACGATGATGAGGGGGAGCTGGTCTGTGAGCTTCGCCTCCTGAACCACAAAAACGATGACACGGTTATATTGACGATCTGATTAATTAACCAGCTGGTGGTGCCTTTACTCGTATATATATGTGTGGTCCAGATTAAAGAATAACTATGAATAAAACACATCAGTCCCGCACTTGGTCACAATGAAGTAGTGGGGAGAATGTTTTACCTTGAGGAAGTTTTTGACTCTTTCTGGATCGTAGCAGTTGCTCTCTCTACAGATCCTCTCCACCTCTTTGATTTGGCCCGTCTTACAAGCAGCCTGGATGTACTTAAAATGTACATCTTGTTCTTGGCTGAAGTTTACAATCGACCCCAAAAAGTAAAACAAGCCTTGAATGGAGACAAAAGGGTGGGAGAGATTACAAAAAGAAAAGAAATGAAGCTCAGTTACTTACATTTCACATTCAAAACTTAGAATCTACTTGAATAGCCTCTCAGTACCACAACGACTGGTGCTACAGTGCTTTTGCAGACATACAGCTATTTATGGAATACTGTGCAAAGTGTTACTACAGTCCACTTCTGCAGACTTTTCTCTCAATGTGCTGTGCTGTACTGAACGATAGGAGGACCTGCAGATTCGATTTTGATTCTTGGGGGTCACGATTCTATTTTGAGTCTTGGGGCCACGATTCGATTCATAATCAATTCCTGATTGATAGACTAGAGCTCATACAGCTCTAGTTGGGAACCTACCCTCGTAACTCTTGAAGGACTCGAACAGCTCTACCAGGGTCTGGGTGCCCAGCTGCTCGTGGTACTTGGACGCGACCTGGACGCACAGCTGCAGGTTCTGCCGTATGTTCGCAGAGAGCATGGCCCGAAGACACTCCACCGAGTCCTCCACCGAGAGCGATCCAAAGAAATTCACCAGCCACTAGAACCGGACCACAGAGGAAAAGACGAGGGGTCATCCTTGGTTTCGAAAACACAATGAACCCCTTTAATTGAGTGCTTATGTAACAAATACCCAATCTTAATTGGGGGGGGGCGGGGCTCTACCTCTGGGTTGAGAAGGTGCGTGTGCACCACGGCCCGCTTGATGTCATACAGGTCGGTGTAGTGCTCCAGTGCCCTCTGCAGGAGGCCCGCCTTCTCGCACAGCTGGGCCACGTGCGGCCGGTCATAGTGGGTAAACATCTGGTTCCCGAGGATCGCATCTGCGACCTGTGGAGAGGAGCCCAATGACTCAGCACATCCGACACGTGATTAAGAGCAGTTGTGAGAGGTTCCGCTGATGGCTGGGTCTACCTGAGGGGCGTGTATGAGGTTCATCTCCAGCAGGCGTGTCTGCAAGTGGCCCTCCGCTGGACGGTTGTTCTTCAAGGCGTCCAATAGGAATGAGGTACACTGCTGGATCAGACTTCCCTCCACGAACACGTCCACTATCTAGTTGAGAGAGGGGAGAAGGGAGAGAGGCAGGGGGGCGGGGCAGGAAGAAGGAGCACAAACCACCGGAGAAAACGTAAGATCTTGGATTATTTTTCTGCGTACATCTTTATTAACCACGGTGAGTCAGCATACACAGGGCTAAAATAGCCGTCTTTACATAGGGCGCTCGGAAGCTCGGGCCTGCTGGCCAGATGTTCTTGATCTGAGCTTTTGACAAGCTATGCAAAAGGCCCACAGCTGAAGGAATGCCTCCCATCTTAATCTGGGGGAAGTATCAGGGGAGGCTTCCTGGTGGAGACCGGGACGATGCTCCAGAGAGGACGGGGCTTTAGCAGGAGGGGCCGGGGGTCACAGAGTCACTACATTCCTGGCATCGCTACCACATCTGGCAAAACACAGACGGGAGTCTCCCACACTGGCCACTGTGCGTGTGTATATGTGTGTGTGTGTGTGTGTGTGTGTGTGTGTGTTAGAGCTTAGATCAGGCCTGAACCTAACCGAGCCTGTGCACATTCTGTCTGAGCCCACCACAGGTCCATCTCATTGGCTGCATTTATGGGCCCGAGCCCGGTTTAAAACCAAAACATTAAAATGTTCGTTTAAGTAAGTTGGCTGTTTATAAGTAAACTAATTCCAAGTTGGTTGAATAGCTACAATCTGTTCAGAATTACGTGCGTACTACTGAATAGCCTACTTCCTCTCGTGAACGACTGGCAAAGTGTGTGTGGTGCCATAGGCAGAGAAAACCAGACACATTTCAAATCAGAACCTATGATTGACTGGCGATAAAAACATAAGTGACATAAGGAATTAACAATCAGGCTTTGCTGATTCAATAATATATATAATCGATCACAGTGATAGATATATAAGGTTTGAGTTATGTTATAATACATAAAGCATTCTGATTATCACACCAAATAGCTTACTCCCCACCCCAATTATAATTTTCTTTTATAAAATACGTTATATCTCTGACCACGAGATCGTAGTAGTACCTGGTTGATATTAGACTGGTACAGTAGAAGCTGGTTAGTACCTGGTTGATATTAGCCAGTGGCTCCTCATCCTGGACCAGCATCTGGGCAAACTGCAGCCCTTGGTCCGGACTGACACGCATTACATTCCTCAGCAGGAAGATCCAGTCTGGTGTGTAGCCCACCTGCCACAAACATATAGAATTGAAATGAATACATACGCTCATAAAGGAACATTCATAGACATTTGTGTCAGCACATGCACAGATAACAATACTAAAAGTATGACAACATAACACAAAGAGATGACCAAACCTCACAAATATGTCAACATGACGTGTGCTTATTGGATTACTGAAGGTAATTATATTACAATAAACACACACACACACACACACACACACACTAGTTAGTTCTTAAATGTAAAGCAATAGTTTTACCTTTTTGGCATAAAGCACTATTTTCTGGAACTGTCCGGTCTCAGCAAAGCACTGGATAACTTTATTGGGGACGTTGGCCCTGAGGTACACGCTGAGGGCCAGAGTAGGGTCAGACGCCTTCACCAGGTCCCCCAGCTCTTCTGAACACTCCAGCTGAAACGTCACACAAACAAACAGTCACTTCGCAAAATCCATGTGCATGAAACCACAAATCCACAAGTGGGTGCTACTTGTACCTTCAGATAGAACTTCATAGTTCAGCTCAAGTACACATCAGGCACATGTGTGGGTTCCTTCATCGGTCAATCAAAATCAGCTTATATTAACAACAACAAAATCTAAAATCACAGAGATACATAGTTCCCCTTTGGAATGAATAAAAGTACATCTTCTCTTATTTACATTTCAGAGGTCGACTTGAAGGGGAACGGTTTTACGGCTTTGTATCGTTACAATGCAGGTAGTATATGCAAATGAACAATGTTTAACTTTCCTCCTCCACCCAAATCTCCCCGCTACTGACGCAAACAAAAGTAGCAGGAGATCCCGGGTGCAGGCAAGATGGAGGAAAGTTAAACACCGTTCATTTGCGCACACCACCCACATTGTGATGACACAAATCCGGCTGAAAATCGGCAGAGTTCCCCTTTAAACATAGGATAGGGAACGAGTACACTACTACCAGACTATAAGAAAGCTAAGCTAGACAACGGGTGCGTTTTAAGGTCTCGTTTAGAAACACATCCTGAGACTGAAGTCTGACCTTGTCCTCCTTGAGCCACTTCTCCAGCAGCTGCTTGCGGCCCTGCTGCAGCACCGGTCTGCACAGCTCCAGGGACTCAAACCTGTTGAGCTGGCCCTGGTCCAGCAGGATGCCAAAGTACTGGAGCAGGGGCGAGGCCTGGCCGGGCTGGGCCGGGACCCCTTGGAACTTCCTGATGGTGTCTGCCGTCCGCAGCACCCCCTGGGACACAGGGTGAAAGTGAGGATGGGTGTCAAGGAAGGGGGAAAACACCAAGCTAGACAGGACACGAGTTGATTATTTGAAGGGAATTATCATGTTATCATTAAGTTGTGGCAGTTTATAGCATGTCTCCCACATAGTTAGATTCATTAAAACAGACTTTTTAATGAAAGACATTGTATTCGAAATTTGTCATTAATCTCTAGCCCTTATACCCACATACAGTTACAGGCAGGGTCCAAAATCTAACACCTGCCAATGGTGGATATATTTGACCAATTGGCAGGTAAAAACAATTGAGGGTTACATATTAAAACAATTGCTTGGCCGGCAGATTTTCCACTCTGGCAGGTAAATTTAAATAATTTTAAAAAGTTAATTTTGGACTGCATACGGGTGTAGGTGTGTACCTTAGGGGCCGAGGCAGCAACTTTAGCAGCCTCCGAGTAGCTTCCCTGGGCGAACAGTGTGTTGAACTTCCTGGCAAACAGCTCCTCGGCGCCGGCTAGGTTGGACCTCACAGCCATCCTCAAGCCCAGGTCTGGGTTTTGCAAAACGTTGGTGGCATAGTTGACAATATTCTCTTCTTCCACACACACAGACAACACCTATAAAAAGCCAAACACATAAAATGAAGTAATAATAAATTGAAAATGATACAAAAACATAAATCACGGTTCACACATTTCCTTCATTTTGAGGGTGGTGGGGATCAACGACAGATAAAAACTAGTTATAAAAAGTTTTAAATTCCCCACCTGGCCCTTCTTGTTGACCCCGATGATACCAGAGGTGGGCTCATGCGGAGAGGTCACGAAGATGGTCTCGGCGCTGATGCGGTTCATGTAGATACACACTCCAGACTCCAGGTCGTACAGGTGGATGTACCCGTACTTTGTGATCAAGTAGATCACGCCGTGCTTCGTACCGATCTGGGGGACGACACGACGACGGACAAGAGTCAAGCGAGTGTCACCGCCACGGACGCCGTTTGAAGTGAATCGGGGCCGTCTGTCGGCAAGTGTTCATCTAGAACACGGGTTCCTCCTCACCTGCATAGCTACGGGGAAGTCTGTCTGGGCCTCTGGTGGGAAGAACACGTCCACCGCTTTCTTGGCAAACGGTTGGTTACCTGTCGCCGGCTGGCCGACCTCGATGATATGCAACTAGAACACAGAAGACATGAGCGGCGCCGCCATGTCAGGCCAAACCAAACCCAAGAGGGGAAAATGGAAGTCAGCAGTAAAGCCCACATAGTCTTAACCTAAAATAACATATCATACTACATTCTGCTCTCTATGAATAGCACAGGAACCTGAGTTCTATGCATCAGCGCAAAATAACACAACTTTGCAAAATAGGATCTATGGGACGAGGCGCCGCGAGGCTCTCTGTAAATACGGCAAAAACTTGGAACCTTTTGGTGTGTGGTGAGCACCACCGTGTTCCTGTAAGAGAATAAAGGGACTCAAGACACATTCCTATACGGTATCCTGCCACTCCTACCTTTCCTCCCGCCTGGGAGCGCACGGCGAAACAGAAGAGGGTGGAGGCGGTGGCGTTCCCCTCCACCTTGAACTCCCCAAATGCTGCAGCGTGGCCCTCGATGGGCTGAGACACCTTCCTGTCCACAGAGTACAGCTGCATGGCCCCCACCACGCGGTTTTGCTGCAGAGCAGACGGCAGGTGGGAGCAACATTTAAAATAAGAAAACAAGAAGACGACATCGAGAGTCATAAGAGTACACACAGGAGACCCGCACAGAAATGTTGAGTGTTTAGTTATTCAGGAGAGCCTGTTATCCAAGGCACTGCATACAGATAATGTACACAGGCAGTCGGGGTAGGAAGGGGTTCAGGGATCGTGATCATGGATTCCTACAGGCAGGCTACGGATATCAAGATTCAAAGATTTCCGCTAGAAACGATCCTCATCACTAGAGTATTAACATCATTCCCAGGCGTTCTCGTTTCACAGCGGAACACGCAGAAACGAGGTGCTTCGAACGCGCGTACATTGGGGAGAGAGCGGGTGGGACTTCCGAGCATGCTTCAGAAGGAGCGCGGAGAGTGTGTGTGTGTGTGTGTGTGTGCCTGTGTTCAAACCTGTGCAGAGATCCCGATCAGCAGAAGCCACTTCTGTTGCTCGTCCGTTCTGTAGTTAATGATCTGACATCCGGCCAGACTGGCGTGACGATCGAACACCTTGACAGGCTGTGAGTCCCCCTCCATGCTCCAGTGGTAGACGGCCGCTTCGGTCACCAAGGCGACGGTGTTGACGGAGATCCACTTCCAGAACATGACCTCCTCCGTCATGTTGTGGGCCTTCACCTTACTCTTCATCTCAATGTTGAAGATCTGCAGCGTCTTGGCGGCTGAGGGGGTGAAGGGGAGGAGATGCAGAAGGGTGAAGAACAGGCGGGGAGAACACAGCGAGAACACAGCGAGAACACAGCGAGAACACAGTGAGAACACAGCGAGAACGTGTCTCGACGACAGCGATGACAAGGAGACTTGCATCGTCGGCTAAGAAGTGACATGTGGGACACAGACCCTTTCAATGCACCGTGAAACCACAAGTGAAGCTTGGAAGAGGCTGGGGAGAGGGTTTAAAGAGCTTCATGGTTACGGTGTCCTGTTTTCAGTCTGCCGTTTCTAACGCGTAATCAACCACTGGTCACAGAGAGGAGTCATTTAATAAATCTGTTAACACTAGTGTATACTAACAGTGTATGTAACCTATTATGAAAACAGAAAAACACTTAATTTGATACATGTCAAATTAATTGAACAGATAGCGTTCACTAAATCAAAATACAAATATTTGCAAATATCTGGAGAGATCATGGAATTGGAAATCAACTTTGAATTAAAAGAAAAAGTAAAAAGGATATAAAAAGTAAAACGTGAGATAACGTTTTGTGACTATAGTTCCACTACCTAGAATATTTATCTCAGTCAGTGACATAGTTATTCAGGTACACAGATCTATAGGTGGACAAACCTCCATGAACACACACTGAGATATGTATGGCATACCTCAAACGCAGATGCATGAATAGATCTAGACATGGATATGAGTTAATCTGGCACACACGCTTACCCAGGCGTGCAAATACACACACACACACACACACACACACACACACACACACACCGTCACACTCACTGTCCATTGTGTGATTTTTCACGACAAAAAGCCACATAGAAAAAATGAAGCATGCCAACACATGTATAGTTCTCATAAAAGTATGTGCACGGGAATCTTAAATCGCAATTCGGCACACGGCAAGAAGGTGTCGGGTGCGTGCCCGTCGGGTGTGTGTGGTTTTAGTGGATGCGTTGGTTTCTCCATGACACTCTACGGTGGTATGTACAGGAGGCAAGCTTTTATGAGAGATGACATGGCTACTGTGACACGGTGCATTGGGAGCACCAGGCGGTCGGACAACTC
>OMKP01082788.1:0-15461 GCA_900302375.1 Bathygadus melanobranchus | reverse complement strand
AGGTGTGTCCAAACTTTTGACTGGTACTTTAAATAAGTAGATTTGATGCGCAGTCTGCATTTGTATTGAACAAATTATTATTAGGGGTTGTTAAATTAATAATAAGAAAAATGATAGCAACATTGGTATTATTAATCATTGGTACATATGTACTTATAAATCGACTTGTTATTGGGCAATTCTTGGATTTTATGTATTTTTTGGATATTTTTAGTTTTATCCTAAGAGACAGTGGTTGTTTTTCTTTTAGATGCATGCCATTAATGAGCTGGTAGAGGCTATGGCTCATCTTGCCTACAGGTAGACTGTGGATATTGGGGCTCAAATCAAGAACAGCTGGGATTCAAAACACCCTAACCACTATATCCTGCCCCCTGATTGAATGATGTAGTTATTAATGATTTTATGAAATAAGTGATTCAATATGCAATATTGCTTTTACAAGTTACAGTTTAGAATAAGGAAGATTAGTTAAACATTCAATGTTGATTCAAATAATCATGCTCATATGTGTTGTTTTGATTGTCACATACTCTTAAAACACAAAAAAAAAAAATACATTGGCAGCAAAAACATTTCTAATAACCGAAACCTTTAGCTGGCTACATTTTTTCATTTGGCTGGCTGCAAAAAAAAATTGGAGAGCACACTGTACCCGATCAACCTCCATCCAGACATGACCTGAGCAACTCCTCACCTGCTGAGGTCTATGAGCTCCTGCCAGTACGTCCGGAGGCTGTTGAAGTAGAGGCTCTGTGCCTCTCGGCTGAAGTAGTCATTGGGGTGCTTGTGCCACTGCAGGATGGGGCTGAGGGCCCTGCCTGCCTCCACCGCCGCGTCCAGCTCACACAGCGTCTCGTGGGGCAGCAGGGACACGGCTATGTAGTAAAACAAGCGCTCACTCAGTGCCTGGCCGGGGCGAGAGGAGGGTAGACGGGGAAAAGGATAAACGTTCTTGTTTAGTAATCATGTCATTACATTGGGGAGATGTGTCAAGTCACATGTTAAATACAATAATACAATACAAAGAACCTACAGCAAATTCCTGTTCATAATTGATTTCATTTAATGCACCATAAAGGCTAAAAGTGCATGCTAGCTGTTTCCCATAATCACATTCATACCAGAAGGTAACATAAACTGAACAAAGATATAAACGCAACACTTTTGTTTTTGCTCAAATTTTTCATGAGTTGATATCAAAGATCTAAGACTTTTTCTATGTACACAAAAGGCCTATTTCTCTCACATTTTGTTCACAAATTTGTTTAAATCTGTGTTAGTGAGCACTTCTCCTTTGCCGAGATAATCCATCCACCTGACAGGTGCGGCATATCAAGATGCTGATTAGACAGCATGATTATTACACAGGTGTGCCTTAGGCTGGTCACAATAAAAGGCCACTCTAAAATGTGCAGTTTTATCACACAGCACAATGCCACAGATGTCGTTTTGAGGGAGCGTGCAATTGGCATGCTGACTGCAGGAATGTCCACCAGAGCTGTTGCCCGTGAATTGAATGTTCATTTCTCTACCATAAGCCGTCTCCAAATTCGTTTCCGAGAATTTGGCAGTACATCCAACCGGCCTCACAACCGCAGACCAAGTGTAACCACGCCAGCCACCCAGACAGCTGATGCAACAATTGGTTTGCATAACCAAAGAATTTCTGCACAAACTGTCAGAAACCGTCTCAGGGAAGCTCATCTGCATGCTCGTTGTCCTCACCGGGGTCTTGACCTGACTGCAGTTTGTCGTCGTAACTGACTTGAGTGGGCAAATGCTCACCTTCGATGGCGTCTGGCACTTTGGAGAAGTGTAACCCTAACCCTAACCCTATATATATATATTTAACTTGATGGTAATTCCATCATTATGTAACTTGTGTTGAAAGTGTTTTGGGCAATTTTCAGCACAGTATCACTTGTGTATATAAATGTGCGTTATGGTTCCACAAAATAGTCAAAATAAACCCTATACCTGGGGAAAAATACTTGGATGATGCTAGAGACAGGGAGGTATAGAGGAGGAGAGAGAAAGTACAGACTGGAGAAAAACTATATCAGTCTGCAGTCTCCGCTTTCCTCGTCATGCTGACTTCAGCGGGGTAGCCAATGAGGAGAGGGCCTTCTTTGTCTCCATGGTAACCTCCCGTTGAAGTAATCACAGAGAGGATGGGGGAAAGAGAAGGAATATGTCTTTGCCCTCAAGCTAAATCTATTTCTTCATGTCTTCCAGGTCCTTGTGACCATTATTTGTTTGCTCCATTCCTGTTCTATTAGGCACCACACCAAGCATTATTTCCTTTTGATAGAATCATTATACGAGTAATCTTCTTCTGTTCTACAACTACCATGCACAAACGCCCCATAGACGGCATCAGGAAAAGGGCTGACACTTAATTTGTGGTTTTCTCAGTGGATTTGACTTGGGCAACACTCCATGTAATGAAGGAGAAAATAGTGTGGATTAATTCATGAACTGTCACATATATTTCCCTTTGTCCCCAAGGTCCCATAAAACAATGTTTTACCATTTAGTTTGTCTTAGCATGGAAGAAACCGTATTTTTTACTATGGCGTCATTATATTATCATAATGTTATCATTATTTGGCCAACACTTCATCACTTTTATACAATATTTTCATTTTCTCCTTTACTATTATACAAGATCATCAGTCCACAGCCACTTGAAAATACCGAACATGTCTTCTGAGATGGGGTCTTTATGACATTTTTAAGACAAGGGCCAGTTTGTGTCCAGGATCGTCTTTTTATGACGTACCGGGCCACAGAGAACCATTTTTTTTCAACCTTATAAGTGCTTCTGTTACATGTTCAAGCATTTAAAACACTATTTGTCTTAAATGGATGCTGTGGATCTGCTGTTGCCTGACAGTGCCGGTGGGGAGAGTGGTTATTCTCATGAACTTGGACTGGTTAAGAATAGCCCGCCCCTTAAACTCTCATCAACATGAACTTGGACTGGTTAAGAATAGCCCACCCCTTAAACTCTCATCAACACTGTCTCAGTGTCACCGCATTATAAGAATGGTGGTGTTAGTTAAGAATTGGAGGGTGTGTGTGCATAATGATAATAATGACTGGTTGAATGGTTATAGCATCTCTAACAGTGTTCAACAACATGCTCTGTAAATACATCCATACAGTCACTGGGATTCCGTTAAATATATCCCTTATAATGTCCATTTAAATATTTTGATTGCCATTTGGCACTCTTTTATCCAAAGCAACTTACAATAAGTACATTTGTCGAAAGAGGGAAACAACAATATATCGCTGATGTTCGATTCAAATTGAACTGTACCAAGTTTCAAGCACTCCTGATTGCCAGTCAATAGAACAAGTTACAATCTTACAATTTCTAGTGACCCCTCACTGTAAAACAGCAAGGTAGCCAGGATACGATGCTACTTTAAAACGTATTACTAATTCTGCATCTAATACACCCATTCAATATATGTATAGACTATTGTAGCATTTAGCTCTTGCTACACACCATTAAAAGGCTGGCTTCTACTGGGTTCCTCTGAAATCAGGGCACAGGTTGAATAATCCAGTTTATTGCAGAGTTTGTAGTTGAATGGACAGAGAAGGTGGAGCATGCTAGCATGCTAGTGCTCTCTCAAGTGTGTGATGATGACTTGTTCAACCTGTGTGCATTGATTCAATTGAGTCAATGCATCACAGGTGTGCAGCCCCACCCAGCCCCAGAATGTAATTTGGGCCAAGTGAGGCTGCTTAAATCAGCCACCAACAACACACACTCCACATACCCCCAACACTAAATTGAGGCTGCAGAGAATCCCCATCCCAAAAAAAGGGTTAGGCTCTGAACAAGGTTACCATACCTAACTTAAACAAACACTCTACAGGGTTGCCATACCTAAAATAACAAAAACAACCCCCAACCCCATTGTCCCTACACCTTCCCAGTGTGACCCCACACCTTCCCTGCTGCAGCCCCCATCCTCCGCTGGGCTCCACCGGTTGCCGTCGCTGCCGCCAGAGAAAGGGGTGATGCTGGAGGTGGCTGCCCATTGCTGTGGCTGGTTGCTTCAAAGCGTCCCAGAGCAGCCCCTCTGTGTCCCTTTGTTGCTTTGGCGGGTCCAGTCTGGGGTGGCAGTGTAGCATTTAGCTCTTGCTACACGCCACTCCAAGTGGCTTCTACTGGGTTCCTCCGAAATTAGGACACATGAATGTGTTGAATAATCCGGTTTATTGCGGAGTTTGTAGTTGACTGGACAGAGCAGGTGGTACATGCTAGCGCTCTTTCGAGTGTGTGGTGATGGTGTTTAATCTGTGTGCATTGATTAGTCAATGCATCACAGGTGTGCAGCCCCACCCAGCCCCAGACTCTAACTTGGGCCAAGTGATGCTGCTTAAACCAGCCCCAAACCACACACACACTCCACAACTATACACACAATATTCTAGATAATGCCAATGGTAGCAACATTCTTTGTAAGTAAAACAGGATATTTGGGCATGTATGCTCTTGCCTAATTCATAGTCTTGTAGTTGTTTGGTTGTTTTCCCGCCATCTAAGAATACGGAAGGGATTACTTAGAGGAGGGCCCAACTGGTTTGGAATGTGGTAGTACAATGTTGGGGAAGAGAGAGAGAGAGACTGTATCGTCATGTTGAATAATTCAAACGTAGCACTTAACTGATTAATACAAGATTTAATGGGATTTTCCTAGAAAGGTCAAACACTATTTTCAGGAGGCTGTATTGTGTTGATTAGATTAGGAGGCCATGTGTTAGCAGGGTTATGATTTTGAAATGTGTTGATGAGCTCTCACCTATAAGCCATTGTTGACCCCTCTGATGTGGCCAGAGAAGTGGATGTGTTTATTGCTTTGGAAGGTTTTCTTCTACCTGCTTGTTGGTGCAATCATGTTTTATTGGAAGTAGATTTTGGTGTTCAATACATCTCATAGTAAGTAAACGCTGAATCTGATTTGAAGTAACAAATATTCCTTCCAAATCACAGGAGCTGCAATTTTTTTAATAAGGCTAAAATGTGTAAATGTAAATTTATAACACAATTCTAAATAAAGTACTGTAGTGTTGCAGAGATGCCCTGGCCTACACACTGTAAGAAAACATTTGTTTTCTTTGTTTTTCAACGTTTGTTTGGATTTTTTTTTCAGTGAAAATGGAAATTGTGATGCAAATAATAGTGAATCATGTCAGAATATCTGTCCAAGTATTTCAATAACTGTCCAATGATGTCGTTCAGCTCAGTGGAGATGATCCAACAAGGGTAAATAATGTCATTGTTCAAGGACCTACAGTTTGTTGTAGTAGTAGTAGTAGTAGTAGTAGTAGTGCTTGTTGGGTATTTTTAGTCTTCTACCACCGTGATGAGTTGAGAACAAGAGCAGGGTGTTGATGGTGAGCCAGCGGAGGAGCTGGGTTCAGAGCAGGTCAGAATCGAGTTATTGATGTGACATGGGGGTGTCCTACAGGCAACTGATATAGTCCTCTTATCATTCAAATGTGTTCTTTCATAGTTTTACACAATGTATAGAACACTACAACCTTTGAAGATACAATACAAGGTCATTATTGCCCTATTTGTTAGCTAATAAGGCTCTATTATGTTGGAATGGCCAGGAATGTGTTTCAGGATCCAGCCTTTAATCCGGCATTTAATTTTTGTATTTTACCACGTTGGTCATCTCTCAACATGTCTTTTACAAGAGAGAGGCCAAGACAGCAGCAGCATACAATAATACATACAGAGAACAACATACAACACCACATAAACATTATTTTAGAAATGGCATTAGACAAGCGTTAGAAATGGCGTTTCTCATTGGGGTTGAATCCAGTCAAAACAATGTCTCCAATATTGGCTCACTAATAAAGGAAATTGATCTGTTAAATATGTTTTTATTAATTTACGTATATTAAGTGACTTTATTCAAGTCTGTTTGTGCACTGTGTTCATTCCAACCATATTGGGATAGTTGTACGGTTTGTCTTGGCAGATGACCACGGAACAATCAGTCGCAAGCCTTTTGACATTTTCCCCATGCTTGGCGGTTAAACCTGTAAAGCCAATTAAGGTTATCATACTTATTATTATTATTCCAATTAACTTTCAGCCAATGGCGTGCTGTGTTTGTGATGGTTGTCATAGCGGACAGGGAGCTCTGCAAGGTCAAGGCAACGTTGAAAATGATACGTGATATTTTGGGCTGACCACAAGCTCAGATTTTCCACTTGTATTCTGAAAGGCGGGGGGGGCGTTGCGTAATTGGACAACTACGAGGGGGAAACCCTCCCCACGCCCACACTCCGCTGCCACTCCTTCTGGCCCCCATGGGCTTTTCCAAATCGTACGTCACCCGCCCTCCACACCCACACCACTCTCACCTCCCCCACCCCCAACTCTCGGAAACTGGACTAAATTTAAAAGCGCGCCACCACCGGAGGGGCCCACCTATGGAAACGGGCGGCGTGACATGAGCACCCCTATCACCCAGGAAGCCGCTGCCCCCTCGCCTCAGGGCCACAGCAGGGCCCAGCTGCTGCCTTCCGTCCAAACGTCCACCTGTGTGTTGTCTCTATATACGTATCCCCGTGTTGTATAGGGACATTGTATCGATTCAGAGTTCTGCCTTATAGCAATGGTACGATGAGTGGTGCCAAGGAAGAGTGTGATTATCAGGAACAAGGGGATCGGAAGGTAAAGGGATTCTCCATTATGTGAAGGGCCCTTCAGCGGGCATCTGTATGGCTCGGACACAGTGTATTTGCCAATAGAGACTAACCGATGTAAGCTTGCATGCATGTTTTTACTGGATTTACGTTTCAATATGATGACTGTAAAGTTCACAGGGGCCACAGGGGCCATTAAACTGGTTCTTGTGATGTCATGACATATTCAGTGAACACATTTTGTAAATTAAAGCGCGTGTTTACGCTAGCTTTAGCATAGTGGAGAGATGGAGAAGGAATGTCCAGATTGTAAATCATGATCAGTATGGGTTTAGTAATAAATCATCATAAATCAAACCATAAAAAAAACATGCAACGTGCAACAACTCTAATGAGGAGGAAAACAATAAAATGAATATATGTAGCGTCTGTATCGTCCAACACTGAAGCGTCAATGGACCAGAATGTGTAGAGAACACAACAGTATTGGTTTTGCTGACTAGAAGGCCCATGTTAACTGCTACCTGCTATCTTTTGCGTCCTTTGTACACGCCATACAGAACACCATCTTGCCCCATCTGGTCCCAACCCACAAGGTGTGTGTGTGTAGTTGTTATTTATGGGAGGCCAATAAATGCACCACAAAGAAAGCCTCAGATTATTGACTGCTGTCGTGGACTTCTGGCTTGGTTTGCGTTGTGTGGAAGTGCAGGCCAGCGCTGTGGCTCCCTGGCAACATGGCATAGTGTTGGCTGCTTGTGTGATGGCCCATGAGCTCCGGTGGCACGTGCTCCCATTGCGTCACAGCCCAGGGGGGGAGCGGAGGCGGTATTTATAGAAGGCAAGGAGCATATTCTCTGAACGCACAACGTCAACGCACTCTGCTTGCGTATGCTAGGATTATTGTGACCGGGCTATTTTTAGAAGCTGTGCGCAAATGATTTTTTTTTTTTCTTTCTGGGTCGAGCATGGAGTTAACAATGCTCTTGCTGGGTTGCAGGTGGTACGTGAGTTGCACATCTGATTCAGTGCATGTCTGTACTGCAGATGATGCATATCGTGCATGCCACATGTACTTTTGTACACAGCACTTCTGCAAATAAACCATCGTTTAATAACGGAGAAATAAAAGGCCTCATCTATATTCATGGTGCATGAGACTGGGGACTAAACAGGCCTACATTCCTTGTGCTTTGATTGTATGTGAAGTTATCAGACCGGTAGAGCAACACAGTTAATGTCACATTTCATGGAAGATGGATGAGGCAGCTGGAGACAAACCGGAGAGAGACTGAGAGGACGAAACAACGGTCTGAAACAACGGTATTGATGAGGGACCATATCCCCATATGTTTGGAATGAACACAGTGCACAGACAGACTTGAATAAAGTCACTTCATATATGCTGTAAATAAACAGAAACATTTAACAGATCAATTTCCTTTATTAGTGAGCCAATATTGGAGACATAGTTTTGGCTGGATTCAACCCCAATGAGGAACGCCATTTCTAACGCTCTAATGATCGTTTTGATTTGTGGACAGTTTGGCAACAAAGCCATGCCGCTTCCGGGCCCCTCTTCATAGAATGAGCTTCAAAGCAAGCTGGGACTGACAGGATATAAGTCAATGGTCAGGAAATTGAATCAGAGAGAGCTCTGTTGGTGCTGCGATGTGACTGCGTGAAAGCTACCCCATAGGTCACTAAAAGAAATGAATGGTATTCAGTTGGATTCATGATGGCTTATGGATTCATATGGAATTTTAAATCCAGGTGACAGGTGAATGGTTATATATGATTACATGATTATGATTACAATAAATGAACAAACATGAAGTTGCATAACCGTCTTCCTTGTGTCCCGTTTGAATAATATCTCTCAGCATGGGCGTGATCCCACAATGCAACATGGCATCAGGCCCCATGCGTTGACACGCCACTACAGAGGTCCCGCCCTCTGCGACTCACATACCTCTTCTCTCTTTTTAACTTCCTCCTTTTCTAACACTTGTTGAGAAATTCACGCACATTCTCTGCCGCCTTGTGGTTCTATTAAAACTGTGAATGTGAACTAAAAGAGACCTTTCTAACCCGTGTAAGTATTTACCTTGAAACGGTTGGCCCGTTGACAAGACAAAGGAAGTGAGAAACTCTATAGTTGATGTTTTGGTAACTTAAGAGCTGCCCAATCATGTCATACGTTGTAGCGGCTTGGCTTTCATTAAGAAGATACTAGAAGCGCTATTCAGAAATGATCAAAGGTTAGTGGTTGACTAACACTGGGCAAGTCATTTTTAGTGCAGCCCTTTGTCAGAATTAGGCCCATTTTCCAATTTCTTCACAGACCCACCTAACCCTAAGCTCTCAAAAGGGCAAAAGGAAAACCCCCACATTAAAATAAAAAAAGAATACAAACAAACAAAATAAATACAGTAAAATAGGGTGAACAGAGTCAGAACCTGATGAACATGTTTAGTAAGTTGTTTTTTTTGTTTTGTTTTTAATACCCTTTTTAACCTCCTAGGACCCTCCCGAGCCCTAGCCTTCTCTCCAGCTAGCCTAGTTTTCATCACAGTCTTTCCCCAAGAGCACGGTTATTTTAGGCCGACCATGGTGTTCCGCTCCGATTTTGTTAAGAGGGGGGCCAAGTTTTGAGTGAAACAAGCACATTGTATGGCAGTGGATTCGGGGGACAGACGAGAAGTGCGGTCGCTCTCCTGACCTGATCGTTCGTCCTCGTGCTCACAAGTGAGCAGATGCTTAATGTGGGACGTCCCAGATCGGGAACAAGGCCAGGTCCTTTACTGAGCAGCCGTTGTGGCGGCATTGCATCCATTTCATTAAAGGATAACTTTGAGATTTTTCAACCTGGAACTTATTTTCCCATAATTTGGAGTCTTAACGGACTAATGCAGACAACCATTTTTTAAATTGGTCCAGTATTGCGCGAGAACGCAGTCACGAAACGTCTGCATTGTAACCTTTTGTGGCAAGGCTTGGTTGGACACAATAACAAACAAACTGGATCAAGCGAAAGGTAAAGAAAAGTTGTATTTTTCTGTAGGGATCCTTTACATACTGTTGTTGAACACGTATAACAATCTGAGCCTGTCTGTGGCAAAAACCAGCACTTTAGTGGACGTACATGGACAGGCAGTATTGCCCCAAAGGATTACAATGCAGATGTTTTGCGGCTGTGTTCTCGCTCAATACTGGACCACCTTCAAAAATTGTTCTCCGCATTAGTCAGTTAGACCCAAAATGATGGGGAAAATAGGGTCCAGGTTGAAATTTGTGAGTTATAGGATAACTTCAGGATTTTTCAGATATTGTTCAAATGAATCAGGGATACTATAATAACGGAATGATAATATTACGATTCAAACTATTCTACAAAAAATGGCTGACTCATGACCCATGTGCCAAGCGGAATTACTTTCTATTCTTCCCCACCTCCAGTCCTCCAAAACCCACTCATTTGCATGCATTTGCATGTTTGGACCAATGACAATATTGGACAATAAGTGTTGTTTCTCCAGTGGAACAACATGAAAATGTTATTCTTTGCATGACCCATGAGCAAAATGTTATGAGTTATGAGCAAAGCGGATAACTTGTGAATGGTGTCTTGAGTGGAGGCTCATGGATAAGCTCTGGAGCAAGGCATTGGGTGACAGTTTGGAATGCTCATCAAAGCCAGCCTTTGTTGGTAGTGGTGTGGAAGAATTGCTTGTGTGCTTAGCCTGATTTAGACGGCATGGAAGCCTGCCATAAGCTGGGTGTGTGAGGGAGCGTTGGGCTATGGATTAGGCCTAAACAATGCTCGTTGATTCACAGAATGGCTCAGGTGTGGGGTCTTCTCTTGGAGTTCTTCGCCCAGGAGGGCGAATAACTACACGTCATTGCGCGACCATATTTGTGAGTTTAATCCCGTCCGAAGGTTGTAAGCAGGCTAGGCTGTGCCTGATCCTGATGTGGCCAGAAAGGACAGTGACAGACCCACAAGGTCCACAACATCCAGAGGAGACTGCATTGTTCCGTTTAGAAGGAGTACTTTTGGACGTAGCATTCTCTGTCTGAGCCACGCAGTACTGGAACACTGCCCACAAATGTAAGGACCTGTACTACTAAATCTCCAGCTCCTGTGTGTACCACCTCCATCTATTTAAGTGTGGACATTGTATTCGCTAAGTATGTGTAATGATGCTGTACTGTCAATGTTTCCTAACATAATGTACTGGGGTTTTTTCTCGTTTTTTTACTTTACTAACCCTTTTTACTTGATTGTAATTGTTGTTAACCTGCCCGGGGACCAGATGCAAATTGGCCTCTTGGCTAACTCTGACACATTTAAATTGAAGTGTGAACTAAAATGTTGATTGATGTGTACTGTCCCTGCCAAATAAATCTTTAATAAATAAATACAGTGTGACATAAGCATCTGTAAAAAATACAGCCTTGATGACATCACAAAAATAATTCCATGCTAGAAAGAATTGACAAGGATTTTGTTTGCTCTGGATATGTTACACATGTAGGTATCACTTTGTAGAGTTGAGCAGTCTTTAGAAGTCACCTAATGACTTCATTTTATAGCTGGTCATATGACCACTGCTGGTCATATGACCACATTTACCTTGATATCAGCCCTGTACAGCCAAGCTCCCAGGAAGTGCTCCGGGCTTTGAAGCTAATTTTCATAGTGCCCAAACCGTGTAATTACAACAATGGCGTCCGTCATGTGATGCCATGGGGCGCAAAAAGACTTTTTTTTTTCTATAGACTTTCATTGTGAAAGAGACGTCTGTAAATCAGCAGCAAATTTAGTTTGAGGTACATGAACTTCCCAGTACGAACGTCCTGATCTGGACAGATTGCATATAACTATGAAGCACAACATTTATGGCAAGCATTTAATCCATGGGATGAACTAGTCACAAATGTAAAGTTACTAGTTTGTATATATTGCTTAGGGATGGTAACGCATGTGGCCCGAGTCCGACATGGCCTCATAAATGACGGAGCCATTTCACCCAAATACATCCATGGTTCAACATTTTAATTATATCAAGGACCCCGGCCATGTTGACACATTCTGTGGTTCTTTGTTGTCCTTGTTAATATTAAAGAGACAATGACCATACATATCGTATGCATATATACATACATACATATATGCAGCCTAATTGTTGCTATTAGCCTATACCCTTAGTAGGCCTACAGACTGCAATAAGCCAACAATTTAGGCCTGTATTTTCTACATGTTAGTCATGTGTGGTAAAGGTGCCGTAAGTTGATAGCCATTGCACATGTGCAGTACGGATCCAGCAGGAGGTATGGATTGGGCAGTGACAACCTTCTCAGTTTTTACCTGTTTGTTTTCATTTGAGCGTTAGGGTTAGGGTTCTTTTCCTCAAAGGGAGCTACTTCAACTCATTCACACCATATGCCACATACACACACACCTACCTACACAACCAGTAAGCAGCATACTCAAAACAAACACATGCACTGTATGTAAATCCTACACCCACCAGTAACTCTGTGTATTATGCTAAGGAATTCTATTTACATTACATTAAACCTGGGTCATATGTGGCTATTAGAGTGTTATGTCATTCCTCCCACTGCACAATAGTAATCCTTCTTATTCCTGAGCCATGCCATGTGATGGTGCTAAAGGTGAGCAAGGGACTTGCCATGATGGCCTTTGTTTTGGTCGGCCAGCGGTAGCCAGACATGGGGCGTTGCGCTGCCTATAAAAAGCCCTAACCCTTGAGTCTGGACGACAGAGGTAGTTACTGCTGATGCTGGTGCCTTTCCGCAGCCGATTGCAATCCCACAGAGAACATTTTGGTCAGAGGAAGCCGCTTGGAGTACTTTATGCAAGCTCCACCTCAACTTTTCACCTTTGTCCCTGCAGGTCTTGAGGATAATACACCTGTGAATAATTTATTGATATATGATTTGGTTTTGTTTATATTGTGTTGTGTTATAGGGGCATTTATATCTGGATTTCTACCCAAGTATTGTTAATTGTTAACTGTTAATTGTTAATTGTAAAGTAAGGTTTCTCAAATGTATTGTAGTGTGGAGTGTGTGTCTGGCTGATTAGATTCTGGGGCAGGTGAGGTTACACCTGAGGTCCATTGACCAACCGGAGGAGCCCAGAAAAGCCACTTTGGTGGTGTCTAGCAGTAGCCCCTGCTACACGCCTCCAAAGTGGCTTTTCTGGGCTCCACCAGAACACAGGTAGATGATGTAAAACCGGTAACGTTAGAAATGTTTTTGCAGGCAGAGCAGGTGGTAAATACTGACATGTCAGGGCTGGTGGGCAGGGCAAGGGTGATGACTGGTTTAACCAGCCACCAACCACACACCCTCTACAAGAATCAATATGAAATCATTGCTGGAATATATGCAAGCTAAAATACTTGTACAGTTATGTCATCAGGAATGTAACTAATGCAGCATTGTGTCCCAATATATTCAGAACCTCTGTCTATCGCTCTCCCTTTCGTCCACAGGCACCATCCATGAGGAGGCAGCTGACTCTGAAGGTTCACAAATAGAAACCCCTCCCTCCCCGTCACCCCTCCCCTCCTCCTCCTCTCCTACCCTTACCTCTTTACCTTCCCCTCCTCCTTTCCTACCCATACCTCTTTACCTTCACCACCTTCACCCCCGTGGGGTGTCCTCCCTCCCTGAAGAGTCTCCACCTCCACCTCCTGTTCCTCCACCTCCATCATGCTGATCAAGGAGTACCGCATCCCCATGCCCATGAGTGTGGAGGAGTACCGGATCGCACAGCTCTACATGATCCAGGTGAGCGGGAAATGCCTCCAGAGAGCGCATCTTAACCTGCGCAATGAGTGTGTGTTTGTAAGGAAAACGGGGTGTTATAGTGCGGGTCACAGCTCTGTGATTGGAGACATGCTAGTAGACAGAAGCGCAGTCTCAGGCTCCACACAAGAGCAGAGTGGAAACATGATGGGTTGAAATGAGGAAGTTTCAGAAGTCAGTGTCATTGCTGATGTTCATGTAGCGAAGGAAGGGGACAGAAGATGACTAAACAAAAATGTTCCCAAAAAAGAAATCGGTAAGCACGTGTGGTTAGTACATTTAGAGTTGCTGCATGTGTGAAATAAGAAGTAGAGAAGTAGAAGTAGAAATAAGTAAGTTTCTGTACCGTCAGCGATATATTGTTTCCCTCTTTCTACAAATGTACTTATTGTAAGTCACTTTGGATAAAGGTGTCTGCCAAGTGCCCTAAATGTAAATGTACAAAGAAAACCAAAAAACAGGAAGTTCATGGTGGTTAAGGGGAGGGGCGTGCCTCTTCATCACAGCATCGACTAGTTTCATTCTAAGTGAAATGCTAAATGCGCCTTAAATAAATGTGACTACCCACTCAAAACATAGCACTTCGTCAAGTTTATATTTGCTGGTTATATGAAAGTAATATTTTTATCCATAGTTCCCCATGTGAACTGGCAGGTGCGGCAAACACGTGCCCACACATCCAGTAGGACACTTCACGTTAGCGTTAGTGTTTTTGCCGTGCCCCAATTTCCACATTCCCATTTCCACTGTTCATTGTGCAGATGCTCCGTGAAATGCTAATGTTCTCAGCGGAAGACTCCCATGTCGGCGGCTGCAGTGTGCGCGGTTCTATTACAGGCTCACTGCAGTGGAGTGCCGGCACAAACGAGAGGCCACGGGGCTTTGCTGTAGTCAGCGCAGTACTGCTGGGAGTCAGGAGACAAACAAGACGACTACACCTTGACGACGACGACGACGATGATGATGATGATGGCGAACATTTCACATGTACTTTTCCAGGACGGTCCACTCCGGGATATGAACAACTCATGTATTGTACATTTTCTAGGAATCACCCCTATTTTTTTGGAGCTGCTGGATGGGCCTTTAGTCACAGCTCGTGCGAGACGCATTGACTGTAAAGTACATGCCCGTATTTACCAGTCAAATGAAGCGTCGCAGGGCGAGTACAGGTTAACAGTTTGTGATTTTCATGGTGGTGGATCAATAGAGGAAAGACGGGGCATGATTAGGGGGTAAGCTCTGGTGGATCTGAATGTAAAGCAAGTATTCTGTGTCCTGTGACACCGTTCCTGAGTAGTGTAGCCATAGACTCTGTACAGCATGAGCATGATGAGGTCTAAAATATGAGTTATTAATCTGTGGATCCAAGTGAATGGGAGGGAGCTAGTGGCGAACTGTTGTATAATCTACTGACACGGTTATGCCTGCTTCGTGATGCGCTATGTCTTCATAATGTCTCTACTTGCAACACCACAGCGCATTACTGTATCACTCAATGTGTTTCCGAGAGAGCCCTAGCGCTCTGAAGGTTTAAGGCAACGCTAATGACTTGCTCTAGAAAACAAGCCGCTGCTTCGGCTCTGCAGCATGTGCTTAAAAAGGTGCAGTGTGTAAGGTTTGGCCAACTGTCAAACTAGTCCTCCACACGCCAAACAAATAAAGGGCAGCATGTTACCAGAGTGTTACGCTGTTCATCCCTATTGTAAGAAACAAGGAAATGCACAGTCCAAGCAAATGCACAGTTGTAGTTAATTTTTTAATGTTTCAGATGAATAATCTTACACGTTGCACCTTTTTTAATAGAAGCAAAAGAAAGAAAGAAGAAGAAAAAACCCTGGGAATTCTTCCATTAGTGACCCTCAGTAACCTCACCCTCCCTCCCCTGTGCAGCCCATGCCGATGCCAGACTTCCGTCGCCATGA
>OMKP01082784.1:0-12198 GCA_900302375.1 Bathygadus melanobranchus | reverse complement strand
ATCCCCACTGGCTCCGCATCCCGAGTCTGCAGCATCTCCACTGGCTCTGCATCCTGAGTCTGCAGCATTCCCACTGGCTTTGTATCTCGAGTCTGCAGCATCCCCACTGGCTCCGTATCCCGAGTCTGCAGCATCTTCACTGGCTCCGCATCCCGAGTCTGCAGCATCTTCACTGGCTCCGCATCCCGAGTCTGCAGCATCCCCACTGGCTTCGCCTCCCGAGTCTGCAGCATCCTCAGCTTTGTTAACTGAGATTCCAGTGGTGGCGGTCCAGTGTCCAAGGTGCCCGGTGACTCTGCCTTCTGAGGTTCCAGAGCGGTCCCATTGTCCCCGGCTGCCTCCAGAGCGGCCTCGTCTACGCCGGCTGCCTCCAGAGCGCTCCTGTCTACGCCGCCAGTCTCCAGAGCAGTCCTGTCTATGTCACTGGTCTTCAGAGCAGTCCTGTCTACCCCGGCTGCCTCCAGAGCGGTCTCGTCTTCGCCGACTGCCTTCAGAGCGGTTTTTTACCTGTTTTGACCTCACCAGCCTGTCTTCGGATTCTCGTCTCTCTGCCTGCCCCTTGTCGGACTTGTTCACCTTTCCTACTGATCTCCTGGTTTTGGCCCTGCCTGCCAGTCTACTGGATTACGTCTCCCTGCCTGCTCCTTGTCGGATTTGTTCGGATGTGTTTTTCCTGTGTATGTATCAGCAAACACATTTGAACTTCACTACATGTTTCCGACTCCGTTCTATATACAGTTCTGCATTTGGGTTCCGAACTTTTGTGACATTGTGACACATTCCTCATCTCCCTCCTGGAGCATGGGGCCTTCGGCTGCTGTCCATCGTGGCAGAGGCGTGGCTGGGTCTTGGGCTGCTCAAGGCTGGTTGTCGGGGTGGCTAGCAACAGGTGGTTGGCTGTGGCGGTTTCAGCACCGCTAACCCCCTGTCCTCTGCTGGGCTCCACCAACAACCATCACTGCCATGAGGGAAGGGCTGGCACTGAGAGGCCCCTTTCTTGCTCCAGAGAGTCCCTGTTCAGGTGCCAGTGTAGCAGTTGCTGCTGCTACATGCCACTAATAGTGGCTTCTACTGGATTCCTCCAAAATCAGGACAAAGGAATTTGTTGAATAATCCGGTTTATTGCAGAGGTTGTTGTTGAATGACGACAGAGCAGATGCTAGTATGATAGCGCTCTCGCTGAGTGTGTGTGGTGATGGCTGGTCTAACCTGTGACTGTATATGTGACCATTGATTAGCCAATGCACCACAGGTCTACAGCCTCACCGATCCTCAGACTAGTAAGCCTGACTCTGGCCAGTTGAGGCTGCTTAAACCAGCCACCAACCACACACACTCCACAATGTATTTTTTAAGACAAGACAGTAGTCACATAAACTATTCGATTTTTTATAATTTGAGGACTATTAGAATATACAAAAATCATGACCCATCCCTAATACCAATGGGTAACGGTCTATGGAACCAACATGAAGCTCAATTATACATGTATTTGTAATGTCTCTGCGTTATTGCAGGACACATCTAGCTGGCCATGAACCTGACACTGAAATCTGAATTGACATAATAATGGCAATACAGATGATAATAATGTGAACTTTGTATTCTTCAGCGACATCCTAATAGGGACCTTGGACATTCTAAGAAGACCAGGAAATTATTACGCACTTGGCATAAATATTCTCCTTAGCTAACATGGTTAGCAATTGTAACGCACAAGATTCACAAACAGCTGTTCAAAAAGTACTGACACACACCACTGAAATCATTTCAAGTTGTATACTGAAAACCACAAGTAAAATTAGCAGCATTATTAACTACTATTAAAATAACAACATAGCCAATACCTTAAGTAGACATATGAAAACCATATCAAATGTGAATTAACATGACAACATTGGTGCACATTAACAAAATGTGCATTGACCAATAGGATCACTGGGTTTGCCTGCTGCAGTGCATGCCCACTCTGTAAACGTTTATATTTCTCAACAGAGTCCTCTTATTGCATCCATAGTGGTAAACTACATTCATAAAATAATTGTCGCTATCTGTTATATGTATTGATCGTTCACCTTGACAGCAAGCAAATGTTTACTTACACTGCAGTACGGTATGCAGTTATATCGCAACAGTTTTGGATACCAACATTCTCCAAAAGAGTGATAGCCTACTTTTAGATATCGAACAGAGAGAAATTACCTCAAAAACGAATGTCTCCAATACATGGATGTATTAGAGAATGCTCCAAATAAACACACTCACCCACTTATCATAATTGCCCTCATCCATCTGAAGGAGTGGGGAGGTTGACTGGGTAAGGGAGGTGAGGGGGCGAGGGGGGTGAGATTGAAATGGTGAATGTTAGACAATGTGGACAAGGACAAGGTGAGCCTGTAGCCACGGTGGAGTTAGTGGTGGGGGTTGTGCCGGTGGTCAACCAAACCTGACGTTGGTGTGCCGCTGGACATAGAGGTTGTGGAAGTTGTTGGTGTTCTCAGCTCGGCCAAAGTTGGGTCCCTGGAGCCTCTGGATGATCTCTGCCTTCATCACCCGGGCGATGTGGGCTGGGAGCAGAGACAGCAATAACCGCTCCTGGAGAGGTTACAGGCAGTGTGTGAGCATGTGTGTGTGTGCGTATGGTGTTTGTGTGTTTATGTGTGCATGGTATTTGGTGTGCATGGAGGGTGAAAGTAAAAGAAAGGAAGGAGGGGAGGGTTGAAGCTGGTTCTCCACCAGGCAGTTGGGTGCCAGAGAGCACATAACGTTCAGAGGCAGGGCTGATCAACATTGAACCATGAAGGAGCTAAGCAAGTGAAACGTCTTGTCTGGGTTTTATAAATGGATGCATGTTGCCATGTTCCATTTGTCCACTTTCTGTGTGCGTGTGACTTTACACCTCCTTGTGGTTGTGTGTACGTGTGTGTGTGAGAGAGAGAAAGAGAGAGAGAGGGAGAGAATGTTGGTGTGTATGCAGGCCTGCATGTGCCTGCGGGAGTGTGACTCATAAATGCAGCTCACAGCAGAGAGGGTCATTATATTGTTCTCTCACTGCGGGCTCATTTCCTAAAACACAGAGGAGATGGGGTGGAGGTGGTGGGGAGGTTGGGGTTGGACTAAATATAGAACTTTCCCCAACCATTCTTCGCTTCTCCACCTTTACCTGAATATTTGTGTTTTGACTCTGAACACATCGCAGTGCCAAGATAGAGGATTTACTAAGTTTAAGTTAAGTTTAATTAAGAGATTCATTAAGAATCAGCTAGTGATCAGTGTGCAAAGTATCAGCTTCAGCAATTTGCTGTTTACTCATTGACACAGTTACACACACTCTGTTTACATGTTATACGAGGACATTTTGACATACAGTACTTGTATTCCAAGTGAAAACGTCAAGCATAGACATGAACATGTGAAATGTCGGAACTCCCACCTGCAACATCATTGAAATTGGCTGTCTATTCAGATATTATTATTTGTATTTGAGGTGAGGTAATTTCTGTATGTTTAAGCCCATATAAAAGGCTAAGCCATGGTCTATTTTGGTCTGTTATGAGTGGTCTTAAGTCTGTTCGCATGTGTCTTTGTATAACCTGTTGGTGCTTTTCAAACTCCAGTTTGATGGGCGACTTGATGCAGTTGCAGGTGTCCTGGTACGTTTGTTTGAGAGCCAGGTCCATCAGGTGCTTGTGGTAGGCCCCGGCCAGGTTCCCACACGTGAAGATGATGACATTGGCCAGGATCTTACACACACACACACCCCTCATTGTGACATCAGCAATCAGTTTTTTTTTATCATGGAAGTTGCTAGATCCCAGGAAACTAGAAAAACATTGATTAGAATAGATTGCTGTTTGTTCTTTAATAATAGAAGATTAGCAATATACATTTGTTTGATTAGTTATTGACACACATTTATTTCACCAGCACGACAACCAATATATATATATATATAATGTCTCATTACCTTAATAAAACTAGTGAAATGAGGAATACAAACCAGGCTAGAGTCTGAGATATTTAGGCCAACAAGTTTTATTCCTCTCTAACGTTGCTTCCCCTGTAACTATAATATTTCCAGTTATGTTGGTCCCATAATGTTGGAAATATTTCAATAAGGATTTGTAACATACCATAGGCTATTGATACATATTAAACACTAAGAAATAAGTAACACAACAATGATATTACACTATGAACGGCCAACCAAACAAAAAATTGTAGTATTCAGGCACATAAGATGTAAGTAAGTAAAACATAGAATTATCCACATTTACAATGGGAAGGTTTTGTAAGCTTTCAGTACTCCATTTTTTATGTACACTGCTGCTTGCCTGCATCTCTTTTTATTAACCAGTGAGTTGTTGTGGTCCAGCCCCCTGAACATTATCGGTCAAAACTAATTTGAAACAAAGAAAGTGAAGTAATCTTTAATAGTCAAAAATAGTTGGGCCGGGACAATTGTGCAGGACATTCCATTGGGAGGACAAGGGTGTTTAATACCACAGCATTGCTTGGCTTCTGGAAGGGAAAGCCTAAGCCCTCTCTCCTCTGACGATGTCCACAGACTAGTTACATCCAACCACGCCACCACCTGCCCCCTTGACCTGATCCCCTCCCCCCTTCTCCAAGGCATCTCGAACGACATCCTGCCATTCCTCACCACCATGATCTGGAAATGACTGGACACCATGATCATCACTCCTCCCTCAATTCATGATCAAGCCCCTCCTTAAGAAACCCACCTTGACATGGAATATCCAGAACTACAGACTACTATCTCTCTTCTTTCATTCCTTTCAAAAACCCTAGAACGCGCCGTCTCAAACCAACTGTCCTCCTACCTCTACAAAAACAATCTGCCTGACCCCCACCAGTCAGGCTTCAAGGCTGCACACTCCACTGAGACGGCCTCGTCCCTCTCATCGGTACTACTTGACCTTTCTGCTGCATTTGACACAGTGAACCACCAGATCCTCCTCTCCACCCTCGCTGAACTTGGCATTGCTGGATCTGCACTATCCTGGTTTACTTCCTACCTGACAGACCGCACATATCAGGTCACATGGAATGGCTCCTTGTCCAGACCCTGCCCTTTTGACACCAGAGTCCCCCAAGGCTCAGTCCTAGGACCTTTTCTGTTCTCCCTATACACTAGATCTCTAGGCTCTGTAATCACAGCCCATGGCTTCTCCTACCACTGCTACGTGGATGACACCCAACTATTCCTTTCTTTTCCCCCCTCGATACCCAAGTCGCAACACCCATTTCGCAATGTCTGGCAAACATTAGTAAATGGACAACTGCGCATCACTTGAAGCTTGAAGCTGCTCTTCATACCGGGGAAAGACTGCCCCCACATGGACCTACTTGTCACCATTGAGAACGTTACAGTATCTCCTTCACCGACCGCAAGAAACCTTGCCGTGGTGCTGGACGATCAACTGTGCTGCAACCCCAACATCACTGCAGTGGCCAGATCCTGTAGAATTGCTCTCTACAACATCCGCAGGATCCGGCCCTTCCTCACACGAGAAGCAGCGCAGATCTTGGTCCAAGCGCTTGTCATCACCCACCTCGACTACTGTAACACACTCCTGGCTGGACTCCCAGCCTCCGCAATCAAACCTTTGCAGCGTATCCAGAACGCAGCCAGCCTTGTGTTCAACCTACCAAAGTTCTCCCACGTGAGCCCCCTCTTCTGTGACCTCCACTGGCTCCCTGTAATCGCTCGTATCAAGTTCAAGACTTTGGTGCTGGCCTACAAGGCTGTCAGTGGAACTGCCCACACCTACCTCCAAGCACTGGTCAAACCCCATGCCCCAGCTTGAGCACTCCGCTCAATGACTTCAGCTGGCCGCCTGGTACCACCATCACTAAGAACAAAGAAACGTCGCTCCACCAAATCACAACTCACTCTGTCCTCACACTGCAGAGGTGGAATGACCTCCCAACAGAGGTCAGGACAGCAGAATCACTAATCAGCTTCGCAAGAGACACAAGACCCACCTATTCAAAGTTCACCTGGACTCTGAATAGCTTCGCCTCCTACCCACCTCTTCTCCCCAACCCTTTCCCACCTACCCGATCAATGCTTGAATCCCATCCCCTCCTGGATCCAGAGCACTTCCATGTTTGTACGACCTGGCAGTAGGATCCTTTATGCTGGTGTGTCCCGGCACTTGAAATAGTACTTCGCTTTGCGTAGCATCTTATCCTGGCTACCTGCTGTTGTACAGTAAGCTTGTAACTTGTTCTTTTGACCTGGCAATCAGGAATGCTTGAAACTTGTTCTATTCTAATTGCACTGTACCATCAGCGATTTACCATTTACCATCAGCGATATATTGTCTGTCAAATGCCCTAAATGTAATGTAAAATGTAATTATGAATGAAAAATTGAAAATTGTAATTGCTACACAATTATCCTAACTGTGGCAGGCAGATATTATGTATAGACTATTGCTGCAGGAAGTATGATAAACATTATGCTGTCCATTATGTGGATTGTAGTGCAGTTTCTGTAATAGGGCTTGTACATCAGAAACGGTGGGGGCACAGAGTTGATGGCTGTGTGTGTCTTGGGAATGGCTTAGGAAGGGAGGGAGCGGAGTGGCTGATGGGTATTTTAGGTACGTAAAATTTGTGACGTAGCAAGAGGTACTGCTTTGTTCAGATCAATTTCTCACGTCTGGTCAAATGGTATTTGACCAGACCATTACTCATAGGGCCAACATTGAGATATATATATGGTCTTATTCAATGGTGGGATGCTCCATTAAAAGAGCTCTGAGATATCGAGATCTGGCTCAGATTCGGCAGAGCAGAGGTGGACATATTTTCATTTCACAAGTGTCCCCTCTGGTATTCCCTGGTAGAGACATCCAGCCCCCTGGGTCAGGACGCTGAGCCATGCATGGCTGGACAGGCTGCTATACGCTTTTCTCCCCCCTCCTCTTATCATAGAAACCCCAGACAGAGTGCAAAAGAGCAACCACAGACTTCTGTTGGTGGCTCTGAACTGGCCAGGGAAATATGGTTTCCTGTGATCCTCAAGACTCCTGAATGGGAAGCTGTGGCCCCTTCTGAGGAGGAGGGATCTGCTGTCACACCTGGAATTTGCAAGTACGGCATCCGATCCTGGATCGTCTACATCTCAGTGCTCTGCCTCACTGGATCCAGACCCGCTTATGACTTTAAGCAATTAGGGAGTGGTTCAAACCATTCTTGACTCCTGGGCACCCTCCACCCACTTGCTGTATGCAAACAGATGCAAACAAATGGTAAAATCCCAGAATGCTGTTCTGTACCAGTAATACTTTGATTCCTGCAGTCTCTACAAGAAGCCAATAAATCTGCCTCCACCATCAAAGTTTGTGTTGCAGCCAATTTGGCATATCACCACAGTCGATAACCAGACAGTGGGTTCCCACACGCTTGTTGCTCGGTTCCTTCGAGGGGTCAAGCAGCTGAATCCGCCTTGTACCTCATTGGTACCCTTGTGAGATGTGTCAGTTGTGATGGAGGCATGCCTTTCCCCGTTTGAGTCAATGGGTGAGGCAGAAGTGGCTCTCTCCTGGCCTGCAAACATCCTCACAGCACTGAGATGGGTAAGTTCCTTGTGACCATGTCGGCACAAGCCATCCAGTGCATTAAGGCACCATCTCTGACGTTGAGGAGGAATTAAATAGAACAATAGTTATGAATGTAACTATGGTTCTATGAATTCCAGATGATTGTCAGAGTTGTCCGTCACTTGCAATCTTGATTCTGAAGGGACCTCCCCCATGGTGATGTGGGCTTGTATAGGTGGCTGAGAGATCGTGAATGCGAGATGAATGAATGCTGCACATAGTACTGTTTATTATGCCATTCTCATTTACTTTCAGCCCAGCAGCACCTAGGTGTTGTCTGTATGCCAGGCACTGTGGTGATTTTGGGATGGGTTTTTCTAACCACTATCCAAGCATAAAATACAACAGATTAATATACCTGTATATAAATAAAAGATCAATAGACATTTAAAGAGAAATGAACATGCCATCACATTACAACATTAAGTGGATGAACAAGGATGGAGAGAAATGTCATACAATTGTTTACAAATGTGTCGTTTCATTAAGCATTTTGTTGGATGTTTTACACAGTGAGACATGTTATTATCCATGGTTGTCTTACTGTTGGAAAAACCCGGGCACTGTGGCCTGTATACAAATGTATGAAGTAGCATAGGTTAGCATACCGACCGGCTAAGTAACACACACACACACACACACACACAAAGCGTGATAAACACATATGAGTTGTGTGTTACAATATAGAGTGTAACGCTTTACAGAGGTGACACATTTTCATTCACACCTCCTCGACCCCCTCCGCATAATCCCCACAAAAAAACACAGCTGATCTCTGAAATTTGTACCTTTCCATCCGTCTCCTTTTCCACCACTGAGGTCAACCCTGAGCTCTGTAAACTGTGTCCATGCATCTCAATGGGCTATCCTTGGGTGCTGGAAACAAGTGCAATAAATCACCCCATTCCATCGCCGCCTTACCGCCTGTACCCATTCAACATCAAACTCCACTGTAAGTTCCGGGTGACCTTAAGCATGAATAATACTTTTATTTTTTACATAGCACTGTGCACACAGATCTGACAACACCTTCCAGCCCTCTCCACATACAGATTGGCCGCCTTCATAAAGTTGTCTGCTAAACTACTTGATTGGCACATACCATTTACAGGGTTACATCACAGATATCCACACACAAAAACATACAGTCAATATTTACATAAAACCATTACAAAAATATCTAAAATCTTACACACCCAAATATACCCTAATAAATACCAATAAGTATCTTGGATAAATAAAATACATTCAAACAGTACACCAAACTCCCCTCTACCCACATTTTTGTAATTAATGAATCTAATTAATCGCATATCCGTTAACCTGTCCTGTACCACCTTGCTGAAAAAAACAATAGAAACCATCACATTCTAATGGTTTTAATGGGAATTGTATTGGTTTTAATGGAAAGTGTAAATGGCCTCTATTGGTATGCTATTCGTAGCATGATACATCTATTGGATTCCATTAGGGACCAATAGGACACCATAAGGAAACCTATTGGTTTCATGTCATGTAGTTTGGATACCATCAGGACTAACAGGACACCATTATTTTTAGCCATCAGATTTCGGAACGTTTGTTACGGTTGCCTAATGTCAATGTGGCACTGAGATGATGAAGCATTCCCAGAAATCATTGCAGCAAACTCCAGTGTTATTCTTATTGTATTGGTTTTAATGATGCTGTACAGTCCACAATCACTTTGGATTTTCATCATGCATTTAATTCATGAATTAAATGCATGACGAAAGGGGAGTTGTGTGTGGCTCCTGTTGGCTCGATTCAGAAACAATACCATGTGCACATGTGCTATCCATTCCAACAATAATTTCAGGATGCACGTGAACTCTCACCTAAGGCGATAGGCTATCGGTTTACTAACTGACGAGCTATCATTCAATCAGGCACATCTTTCACTCAGGTAAGTTAATTGTCTTTTGTTTAATGATCAATTTCTAATCCACTCTCCATTTAACTACGTTTAAATTAGTTCACTAGTTATGTTAAAGTGAGAAACAACATTGAAAACAACGTTAACTGATAACAGTTGCGAACAGTGAATGCTGCAGGAACTTAATGTTACTTGTTTCTGTGTGTAGGTCACTATGTTTGTGTACGTGAGGTTTGTTGATGACAACATCTGGCAGATAGTGCCATCACACTTTATTAAAGATTTCTTCCCAGTGGACATGCTTGATTTCAGAAAAAAAAGGCTGTGGAAGACGGCCGAGCACAAGGGACACACTGGTGGTTCACTGCGTCAAATGCAGCAGAAAGGTCAAGCAAAATAAGTACCGATGAGAGGGATGAAGCTCTGGTGGCATGGAGGGACTCTGTCACCGCGAGCAGGGCCTTGAAGCCTGACTGGTGGGGGTCAAGCAGATTGTTTTCGGAGAGGTAGGACAGTTGGTTCGAGATGCCGCATTCTAGGGTTTTTGATAGGAATGAAAGAAGAGATACTGGTCTGTAGTTCCACATGTCGGCCGCGTCAAGGGTGGGTTTTTTAAGGAGGGGCTTGATTCTTGCTGTCTTGAAGAGGGTCGGAACCAGGCCTGAATTGAGGGAGGAGTTGATCATGGTGGTGAGGAACGGCAGGATGTCGTTCGAGATGCTGATTCGAGAAGGGGGGAGGGGATCGTGTCAAGGGGGCAGGTGGTGGCATGGTTGGTTAACTAGTCTGTGGGGGAGGGATGAGAGCAAGAGGGGTAAAAGAGGATGTGAGTCTATGTTCACTTTCTTGGTGAAATGTGTTAGAAAGTCATCAGCTGTAAGGGAAGAAGGAGAGGGAGGGGAGGGAGGGTTGAGGAGGGAAGATAATATAGAGAATAGTTTCTTGGGGTTGGAGGCAGAAGAATTGATTTTGGTCAGGTAGAAGGCAGATTTGGTTGCTGACATGGTAGATGTGAAGTCTGTGAGGAGGTGGCGGTAGTGAGAGAGGTCATCAGCAGGGTAACGGACACAGCATGGAGTTCAAGTGCGGACCTGTTCAGGTGTTCCAGGGAAAGGACCTGATACGACCACTTTGGAGAGATGAGGAGTCCTGTTCCCCCTCCTCTCACTGAGGGTCTTGGAGTGTGTGAGAAAGAGTAGGCAGTTGAGAGGGTAGCTGGGGTGGCTGTGTTTTCTGGGAGGATCCAGGTCTCTGTAAGGGCCAGGAAGTGCAGATTTTGGAGGGAGGCGTAGGCCAGGATGGTGTCGGCTTTCTTGACAGCCGATTGGCAGTTCCAGGTCTCATCAAGGTCTGTGTGGGTAGAGATCGTCGGATAGAGCAGATTGGAAGGGTTCCGGCATCGAGTAAAGGGCTCTCTCCAGCAACTACGCTGGTAAGACGTCCTGACTGAAATAGAGCATGGCTACGATGGGTAGAAGGAGATGTAGCTCCTTGACTCCCTCGATCGTTCAAAGGGCCTGGCGCTACAGCTCACGCTGTAATAACTAGCTCTATACAAGTGCTGACAGGTGCAGCTCATGCGGGGCTAAGCTCCTCCCCCACAATAAAGGCTATTGGCCACACCTGGGGTAGCTGGAACTAGGTTAATCACCCACTCAACACAACAATAGGTGGCAATTGAGGTCACAACTAGGTAATTTCCCAAAAGGAACTTTTATATGTAAAGTTACATTTAAAGTAGCTAAGTTAAGTATCAGTAGAAAACCACTCTAATTCAGTCTTTCTCTACTCTCTTTCTCTACTCACCAACATCAATTAGAGACAGCTTAGACTGAAGCTGGCTACTCAACAACAATAGCAACACCAACAACAACAACAGACAGTTCAATTCTAAGTTCAATTCAACAAGTCAGCTTGCAAATAGCTCTACTAACTCTGCTTCAACAAGGATAACTTAGTAAACACAGTTCTAATTCAGATTATAGACTCACCAACAGCAGGATAGTATTTAGTCACCTATTCCAAAACAAATCTTACATATCTACACTGAACAAAAATATAAACGCAACACTTTTGTTTTTGCTCCAATTTTTCATGAGTTGAAATAAAAGATCTAAGACTTTTTCTATGTACACAAAAGGCCTATTTCTCTCAAATTTTGTTCACAAATTTGTTTAAATCTGTGTTAGTGAGCACTTCTCCTTTGCCGAGATAATCCATCCACCTGACAGGTGTGGCATATCAAGATGCTGATTAGACAGCATGATTATTGCACAGGTGTGCCTTAGGCTGGTCACAATAAAATGGTGACCACCATTTGCCTCACGCAGTGCAACACATCTCCTTCGCGTGGAGTTGATCAGGTTGTTGATTGTGGCCTGTGGAATGTTGGTCCACTCCTCTTCAATGGCTGTGCGAAGTTGCTGGTTATTGGCAGGAACTGGAACACGCTGTCATATACGCCGATCCAGAGCATCCCAAACATGCTCAATGTGTGACATGTCCGGGGAGTATGGAGGCCATGCAAGAACTAGGATGTTTTCAGCTTCCAGGAATTGTGTACAGATCCTTGCAACATGGGGCCGTGCATTATCATGCTGCAACATGAGGTGATGGTGGTGGATGAATGGCACAACAATGGGCCTCAGGATCTCGTCACGGTATCTCTGT
>OMKP01082783.1:0-14025 GCA_900302375.1 Bathygadus melanobranchus | reverse complement strand
CCGAACGAGAAACATGCCTTTCTATTCAAGTATTTACAAGACGTCATTTAAAAGGAGAAGCTAACTAATGTTCGTTAATACAACACAGAACTCAGCTGAGCCATGTGAAGTGAAGACCCCAGGACCGCCGGACACTCTCTCTCTCTCGCTCCATGGCTTCATTTATCTCCAGCCATCGTTCGGATTTGTTTATCGGCTTGATTTTTACAGGTTATCGTAGCTTGTTTTTACTTGTCTTTGGGTTTTTTTTTTTCCTTTCTATATGTTTTAAATTCATTGTGTATAATAATAACTGATTTATCAGTAAGCTTTCTTTTGGGCTGCTGTGTTCAAAAGTCCTGTTGTTTTAGGAAGAAAGCAGTTGAAGTGATGACCTCTACCACATCTGCGGCATATGTCCGCGCTGAGACCATTAAGCTTGTCGCTTTTGTTCCTGCACACTGAATGAACCACTGTTAATGAAACAGGGGAAAGCAAGTGGGGGACACTATCACAGCTGCACATTTAGGAAAACCGTGAGGTCAGAGTTCAATAAATTTAAAATATAAAGCAATATTCTTTGTTGGTTCTTCACCTTAATTACTCAAAACGTCTCCACGGGGCAGGTCACACGTTGACTCATCTGGATTGGGGAGGTTGAAATCTATGTTTGCACATATTCTGATGCTCATCAAACATATCTACTGGATTTTGGAAACCATTCCTTTATTCCCACTGGGTGGCGCCAGAGAGCAGTTAACCGTGCACCCTTTTGGTGCGCTTGGAGATTTGCGTTATGATAGTTCAGTAATGGGTTCATCTATAGCCCGCCATAAAGGAATCGCTAAAGATTGTTTTATCTATTTGACAGCCTGTAGCGCAAACCTAACAACCACTGTGTTGATTCTTGACCCCTGTGCCATGACAGTTTAGGATTAATCAACTAACCATATAGAGTACTAGTTGTGAAAAACACCATCACCCAACAGTTTTGATGCCATGTCCATGTTTCTGCAGGTCTAGCAATAGGACTTCATGAAGGGAAACATTTTGTAGCTCATCCGATCTGTATTGACGTTGCTTTGGATAAAAGCGTAAGTATTAATGCACTAAACGCACATTTAAACAAAAAGCAAACCTTGAATTTTTAAAAATCATTTTCAGAAAGGGACACATTGACATTTAGCTAGGGGGAGCCGGGGATCGAACCAGCAACCTTCCAGTTGCCAGACAGCCGCCCAACTATAAGTAACTAAGTAAATAAAAAGCATATGCTCTAAACCCATCTAAAATAAATATGTAGTTTTTCCTCTATGTAAATTCATTGTGGGGAAAAATGACAGTAAAATGGATTTAGTTTTTTTACATAGAGAACATTTCAAATGTTCAATATACATATACAATCAACATAGTTTTACAGTACAAGTGTTTCCATTTACTACAGCCAAACTGTAGGTTTCCATGTGGTGAGTGAGGCTATATTCAGTCTTCTCTAGTCATGTGTCCACTATCAACACAAGGCATGTCTGAAAGGCAGTCTCACCTTGTCGACAAATCTGCCAAATTAAACAGCTCCCCGACAAACAAACAAACATAAATTAGCTCCCCCGACAAGATCCTATCCCTTTGTCTCTCCGTGGTCCAGTGGTCCGGCGTCTAGAAGATGCTCTGCTGCAGGCAGCGGCAACCGCAGCCTGCCGGGCACTCGTCCTGCAGGCGGAACCACTCCATCATGTGGCTGGTGTGGCCCCCGTGGCCGCAGCTCAGGCAGAAGTTGGAGGAGCCGCGCACGGCCACGTGGCACACGGCGCACTGGAAGGTCAGTCGCTTGCACACTGCGCACTGGGTGCCCCGGGCCTGGCTGCGGCAGTGGCAGCAGTACACCCCGAACTCTGCGTTGGCCACAGTCAACAAACAAAGAGAGAGAGAGAGGGAGAAGGTCAGGGTCTTGTTTCCTTTTGAAATTGACCAGATTGTATCCATCCCATCACTGCCAGCCTGCAGCTCTGTATAATATTAACAATTGGCTTAATTAAACAAACTGTTTCAGGTGCACCACAATATACAATAATGATTCTTGCTACATTCTAGACGGGCAATCATCACTTTCTTTCAAGAAGAACATTTAAGGAAACATTACGATTCTTCAGAAGCACACACATTAGGAAATGTGTGGTTTTTTTCTGTGTGTGTGCACTCTTATCATTTAAAAGGACAAACTAACCGATTCCCTTGTGAGGTTCGGGGGGGCAGGACGCAAACTTGAGCACATCCGCCCTCTTCTCTTTCAGCCCCCAGCGGTGCAGGATCTCCCCGTAGCACTTCTTAAAGTCATCAAACTGCAGAGTGTTGGCGGGGTCCAGGAGCCTGTGGTCAACACACAATGTTACAGGACCGTCTCGCGCGGAGCACGGCCACCCGAGACCCCGCTCCGGACGCCACTTTCACTCAGGTTACAAACAGGTCACCTCTTGTTCATGTCGTGCTGTTCCCGTTCTCGTTCCCGCGGGTCAGTGTAAGCCTGGTTGCCGTAGCGATAGTCGTCAGGCGACGACTCGCCCCATGGCGCCACGTGCTCTGAGTCCCGGCCTGAGAAGAAGACACGTCAGAGAGAAATGTGACACCTTGCCTCAACTTGGTGCTTGTCCCACGCCAACTCCTTTGCTGAACGTCATTAGTGTCTCATGAAATACGTACCATAGTATAATATGATCTTCTATTTAATAAAGTATTATATAGCATAGCATGCCATTTAGTGGACCCTTTATACAAAACATTTTACATTACAATTCATTCTTGGGAGGCCCCGGTGGAAATCAAATCCCTGCTCTGCCTAGCCAGCTATGCAAGACTACCATCCCAACTTTACCTTTGGAAGCCATGACAGAATTTAGTTGTCCTACCAGGGTTCCATGTGGTGGTAGGAACGGAGTCGGAATTACTGGAACAAGAGCCTGAGGTGACGGAGCTGGACGTGAAGCTGGGCTGAGGATGTTGAACACAAGCAGGTCTGTCACAGTCCGAACTGACCAATAAGAAACTGAGCAGCGAGGCAGCCAGTCGACGAACTGGGGGGGCGGGGACTTACGTAGCGTGAGTGGTGGTGGGGGAAGAGGGAGGAGCGAGACGTGTGCTGTCCGTAGAGCGAGAGCCCGTCCTGGGGAGGTCCCTGGGCTTTGAACACGCTGCACAGCATGGCCAGCGTCTGCACGTCACTCATCTGGCTGTAGTGGTCCAGCCTAAACAGAGAGATGAAAACAAAAGACCAGTGGTCAACATACAATATGAAGTGCAACTAAACACTAAAAGCTAAACCACAGTGCCAGCAACATATATAGACACGCGGTTATTGCAGAATGTACAAAGCAGTGTTCGGTTTGAAGTTTGGCAACTGTACTTGGCTACCGATGTTATGGAACTTCCCGCGCGACTGCTAGTCTTTTCATTACAGTCTTAGAAAGAGACAAGAGATGAAAACAGGTTGATCGTACAGTGTTTCAAGCAGGTGGCGTCCAAACGGATGTCTGGCCCAGGGAGTGTCTGTGTCAGGGTCCGAGTCTGGACTCAGGTCCTGGCTGGTGGCTGCAGACGCCAGGGCCCAAACCTATGGATACAATACACGCACCACACACACACACACACACGGCAAGTAGAATCTTTGTCATAATCTATTACTGTTACATTGCGGCAGTAGCAAAAACCAAAACATACATATCAAATCTATACAGCATTATGACAATGCATTATAATTATGAATCAAATGACAGGTGGGTGTTAGATGACTGAGGGCTTCACCTTGGCCACATCCCTGCGACCCACGGCCAGCGCTGCTGCTGCGTTCTTCTGACACGTTTCCTGGATGTCACTCACATTCAAGCTAAGACCGGTGATGGATTGAGTAAAACACAGCATCTTACTTGCCCTAGCTATGCATAGATTCTGTCAAAACATACATGTATATGTATCAGCTTGTCAATAGAGGAGCTGCATGCTAAAAATTAAACCCAAGTTTCATGAGTCAGGTAAAGACATCCTTTTGGCTCCAGGCACAAACCAGTCTGTAGAAGTGCTTTACATACCAGTACATTGCCTCACATTCACCCATTCATACACCGACAGCAGTGTCAACCATGCAAGGCAACAACCAGCTCGTCGGGAGCAGTTAGGGTTAGGTGTCTTACTCAGCGACACCTCGACACTTAGCTAGGGGGAGCCAGGGATCAAACCAACAACCTTCCGGTTGCCAGACAACCGCTCTACCTCCTGAGCTACCACCGCCCCGATAACATATAGATTCATTGTTCAGCCCTACTCTGTACAGAGTACAGCAGTAACTATCGCACATCGAAAACTCCAGATGGAGCTTTTGACACACTTACTCTTTAGCCAAACTTAGCATGTACTTGTCAATAACAACAATAATGAGTGCAGCAGCAGCCACTCACATGTAGCTCTCGCCCAGGGCTCTGTGGACGGGCAGCAGGCAGGAGATCTCCTGGATGATTACCTTCCCCGCCAGCTTGATCGGCCGGCTGCTGTAGTCACTCCCCTCGCGCTTGGTCTTGAACCTCCGGGATTTCTAGTGGACAGGAGGAGCCAAGGAGAGGCAGGGAGACGGCAGCGCCCCCCACCCACCAAGAGGAGAAACCAAGCACCACTTGATTAAAAGTGGCTTCTACCAGAATTAACGGTCCTTTGTGCATGGCTGAGCACGGCCGGTAGCGATGCTGAAGTCCTTTTGCGCTGGTAATTACACAACCTCACCTCATGTCAATGTTGTTATTATAAGGTGGACTGCATTGAAAGCGACCGTTAGTACAAAGGGGTGTCTGTCGTGGGGTGAATCGTGGACCATGCTGCTGTTACACACAGCTGCGTAGAACTGTTGCCGACATGCAAGACATGCAGAATATTACACTGGGATTCAAACCCTCAGAGAGAGACGTTAAAAAGGCTTGGACGACAGGTTTAGTGCAAAGCCAGCAGAGGGTAACGGAGGGAGGGGACGTAGCTTAATACCGGGTAGTCATGAATAGTCTGTACAGACCAGCGGCGGAGGGCAGAAATTGGGGGCTTCTGTTTGGAGGAGAACGGGGATGTAGAAGTGGACCAAGGCACCACAGAGAGACAAGTGATTGGCCCGTTTGGGAGGGTGGTGACGAGGCCAATCACGGGAGAAAGACACAAAGGATGAGGAGTGTACACAGATGAGGTGGAGCATACAGTCAAACCACGAGGACTCAAAGACATGTGAGTGACTGATAACCTTAGTGGACAACATAGAGAACCTGGCAACCTACCCTGTGACCTCACCCACATGCAACTCAACAACTAACATGCACACTGCAGGGACTAGGGAACGCTTCCCTGCACAAAACCCTGGGCTGACCGTAAAAAAACGACAACCTTTGATTCAGTGTGACCCATGCATCTCTACACCTCCTAGCATGTGCGTTTGCGCTGTAGAAGCTGTGTGTGTGAGAGTGAGTGTGTGTGCCTCACCCGCTCCTTGTAGTAGAAGGAGGAGATGGAGACGGTGTCCTTGTCGGAGCGAGTGGGGCTACCGCTGTACAGCCTCAGTGTGCTCTGGGACTCGGTGCGCATCTTCATGGGGGTCAGCACCCCACTGTGGTACGCCGACAAGGCCGATAGGGACCTGGGGCATGTACACACACACACAAAATTTGTATCTATTTTTGATTTTAGTATTTGCTTGTTGCTCTGGCACCCGACTAACCCAGCTCTGGCGATGACTGATGTAAAGTATCTCATGATCGGCTCTAAGACCGTAACGACCCTCTCACCTGGGGGTGGGTTCGGTGGGCGGGACCGAGCGGTGCATGGTGATTGGTCGCGTGAAGTAGACCAAGCATCCGGTGCCACAGAAGCGTGCTCCGGAGGTGCGGGGGAAGGGGATGTTGGCATCCTGCCGACGGTAAAACACAAGAAGACACCGAGGAGGAAGTTACGGTCGACCTTGTTTTTGCGCAGCCTACAGCGGCGGACCCTTTTGGCTAGAGACCCACGGCGGCCACTGGAGGCCGAAGTATGAATTAAAGCTGAACCCCAAGCGCTCGACTTGCCTGGTAGGATCCGTAGGTGTTGGTGACCCTGGGGAAGGGAGGCAGGGCTGGGGTCACAGGGTTGGACAGGACGTAGGGGCTGGCAGCTGGGCCGTCCTCCTGGGTCTGCGGACACGTGGGGAGACGAGGGATTTGGATGAGCGGCCAGGAATGGAAACTTAATGAAGCGCTCCTTGTTATCCTGCGCTCATCAAAACATCAAAACTGTCACAGTCTTTTTTTTCCCACCACTAATACTTGATATATATAATAATAATATATTGCAATATATTGTGATTCTCCCATAAAGTGATGTATTGCAATATTTTCTAGGTTAAATTGATTTTTGTCTATTTTATTTTTTATTTTTTTGTGAATTTTAAAAAGAACAATGAAACAATGACATGACAACTAGGTCCTGCAAATGAAGCCAGACATATAAAACATGTGTACACTATTAACATCCATAAAACATGGCCGTGGATCAATACTGGGAATATATTGGGAAAAATATTTTGTGTACTACATACCTGACAAATATATACCATGTACATGTATGTGTATTTGTTAGTACAACACTAGGAAGTCCTCACCATGTCCGACTCCAAGCAAGACATCAGCTGTCGCACACACGGCTCCAGACAGTTCTGGTTCCTCTTCACCTTCTGGAGCGACGTGTCCGTCAGAATCTACAACACAATAAATATAAATCAATCAGCAGACCATCATCATCATCATCATCATCATCATCATCATCATCGTCATCATCCTCCATCTTGTCGATTGCTGTAGTAAAGTGAGGTCACGACTCATTCAGCCTCCCATTCCTGTCAGGGCTGGTTGCTTAACCTTTGACATCCACAGCCCATTCTGCAAGGCAGCAGCATCTTTTTTCTGTCTGGGTGTTGACCCTCAAGACTAGTGGAGGGAAGGAGCCTTCTTAACTCTCCATTCTAGGTCATCCCTTAAAACATACGTACCTCAACGTAGACGTGGAAGTACTTGTAAGTAATATGTCATGTAGCTCCAGCACAGAGGGTTCCTTTACCTTCTGAATCTTGGTCCTCATGGCCGAGGGGATGGTGGTGGGGGAGACGAACTGGAAGGTGGGGGCGGCGTTGTTGGGGTAGTGGGCGGGGAACTTCACCACCACCCGCACCTGGTGGCTGCCGAAGTGGGCCGACACCACACAGCTCCTGTTCACCGCATCCATCTAGACAGACGTGTAGACACACACACACACGTTAATTCATAATATATAATATAATCATTTTATTTGTTTTCACTTTTCTGATTGGGAAAGGGATCCTGTGACAGTTGTATTGATTATTGATGCTTATTGTTATTGTTGGGTTAACTTTGACAGCCTTAGTATAAGACTTTGTCTTGATTGGAACAAGAACAAGAACATGATCCAATGACAATTCAAATCTGGGGAGTATACCATGATCATCTTGTGACCGCTTGGTGTGGATTCATCACCACCACCACCACCACCACCGTCGTCACCATGGGGGGCCATTTATACCCACCTCCACGTTGACGTTCCTGATTTGCAGGTTGACCAGGGAGAACTCCTGCTGCAGGGTCTGGGGCAGTCCAGAGGACAGAGGCTCGTGGCGTCCGCTGGAGCCCAGCGCAGACTGCTCCCCATCAGGGTCTGGGAGAGAGAGAGACAAGCGGTGGTACAACTCAACTCAATAATGGAATTGATATGATTCAAGGTCAGCTAGGTAAAGCTAAGTAGTTATTTAGCATTTCTATCCGAAGCAACAGTGAATTCAGATAGTTCTACGTGTTATTAAAGGGCCCCTGATCTACTAACGGTGTGAGTATGATAAGCCATTACAAGCTGTGACTACCCTCTAGTGACATTATAAGTGGGAGTGTCCACCCAGATGTATAATGGATAGGTTAGTCTATCAGCCTACCCAGTGGATTGTAGCAACTGGTTTGCTTATCATACATATTTGTGATGTCACTAGAGGGTAGCCACATAACAATTTTGAAACGGCTTGGATCAATGGATCAAACCCAGTATCTCCGGCTGGGAATCGAACATCCTAGCCCATTCCAGCAGCCTTGGTTCAGCCCTTAGTTAACCTAAAGACCCCTCCATACATGGCTTCTCCATCTTCAGCTCACCGTGAAGGTCGTCAGCGGTGAGGGCTGCACTGTGCTGGGGCTCGGGGTCCTGGGAGGACAGACTCCTCTCTGGCTCGATGCTGAACGACATGCCCTCCAGCAAGTCCTCCACTGTGTCATTGGCACACAGCTACCACCATGGCACACCCACCCCAACAAAGAAAACAATGCATTAATCAATTTGTACATGCTTCTGTTTGGGGGGGGCGGGGGATTCGATGATTTTTTGAAGGACTAACCTTCTGCAGCTGTGGATCCACGCGCCATATTCTCAGTGTCTGGTCTCTGGACCATGTGACCAGCTGGCAATCTTTGGAGCCTGCAGCATCATGACAGTGTCACAAATGGGCGAAAAGGTATGTACAACACAGGTTCCTACACAATGATTCAACTAAATGTCTTCACAAGTAGGTGGTTATTTTGTGCAATTCCCCGGGGGAAGACAGGGAGACAGGGACACCCCGGCGTCTGACCTTCTTTCTGCGGGCGCCACTGGAACTCCAGCACCACGTCATCGTGGCCAACGAAGGCGTGCACGGGGCTGTTGAGGTCCAGGGTGCTCCACAGCAACAGGCTGTTCTCTCTCCGCAGCTGGGGTACCATGACCGTCACCAAGCCATGGGAGAAGGGCTGGCGGGCAGCGAGGGGAAGGAGAAGGAGAGCGAGTGGGTGAAGTTAGTTATACAATACAATAATATTGAAGTACTATTACTAATTAATAGCAATGGTAGTTCAACAATAGCTAAAGTACTATTTAGTTACTATCCTGCCCTACTCACTGTGTATCTTGCCTTCCACACTGGCACTTGACAGGATAAGATGTTGAGGCACTTCCTTGGTTGTCTGTAATCCCAAAACTTTGGGACATGAGACAGGTGTAGAAATAATTATTGTTGTTTCGTCTTGTGGTCTGATTGTACAATACGATAGATGTGCTGCAGTCTGGAAAGGTTCTGTTCGTCTCACCCTGACAGAGTTGTCCTGGCTGGATGTCGCCAGGATGTACTCATTGTCCGGGTGCCAGTCCAGACCATGGATCTTGGACAGATGAGCTGCTACATACTCCACTGCTGTGTTGGGTTTCTAGTAGGAAGGAAATCATATAAATACACTGCTTGTAACCACTTGTACACTGCTGTTCTTTGTGTTTAAAAATCAAAGGTGTTACTCACTCTTCTGTCCCATATTCTGACGTCTCCATCGTGACTGGAAGCCAGGAGGTGCTGGTTCCTTCTGTTCCATTTGACCTGAGAGGCTCCAGCTACAACACAAGAGAATAGATGGTTGCTAGTGCTAGATGGCCAGCATTAACCACTCACGCAAATAAAAACTCAGGAACAGCACCATCTCTTGTTAAAACTTGGTCACTGAACTTGCTTTATTTTTGGGCTGAAGTTATTGGATTATTTAAGTTTGGAGCTCTTGATGAGGTTTGATATTTATCTTTAGGGAAAGAAACGAGCAACTTCTTCCTACTGAACTCACTCACCGACTGCAGAGAGCGCCACCATGGGTTTCCGTGTGTCTCTGTCAAGTCAAACATGGATTTAATTAATAAGATTACATTAAAAAAGCAAACAACCTAATTGCCTGAGTCACACGCAAACAATGTCACCATCTAACCTACATTAGACTGAATTATCTTACCTCGTGTCCCAGATGTAAATATAGGTGTCCACAGAGCTGCTAACAAGGTACTCAGGTTCAAACCAGGACCAGTCAAGGTCACTGAAATAAGACAAATTAGAATTAATTTCCTCATTATTTGCAAAATGCAAAATGCAAAAAGACCGTTGAAATACCCTGCAAGTATTTTTGCGGATGAATCCTTGAATTGTTTGGAATTTTGAATTAGATGTGTTGATTTATTTCTGATTGGTTACCTGATGACCCGTGTGTGTCCTTGCAGGGATGCGTGGACCTCCCCACAGCCATCTTTCCATGTATAAAGGTCAACTCGCTGATTACTCTGCAACACAGAGACACCACCAATGTTCACAGGTATATGGTACACTCCAACTACAAAACACCATTGAGAGCTGTCTCAAGTGCATGTGTGTGAAGTGAGTGGTTCAGAATAGGGACACTGTATATTCGACACGCTGACCGTGAACACGATGTTTTTGAACGAGACTTACGGAGGCAGCAAAAACACGGGACTCGGATTTGTGAGGATTCCACTGTACCGTCCCCACATCCCACTTGCTCTGACGTCCGATTTTACGTGGGGGTTCAGACGGGCTCTCCAAATTTACCACATAGAGGAAACGTCGACTGAGACAAGCCAAAATAGGAAAATATGAATTAACATTTACAAAACAGCAGGTCTACATGTATGAAACCACAGTAAATCTATGTCATTTGAACTATGTAATGTGATCTATAATTATTAGGACCAAGAAAAGTGAAATCATAGATGCAAACATAGACACATGGTCTTAATGTACGCCATAGTATAACGATACGCAGTGTTGACTACGATGTAATACAATCAAAACTGTGTTTTCATCACAGAATACCAAGAACAATCAATGATGTTTTCAACCATTAAATACTTGTTGGGTTTTTTTACGTATATTTGGTCACAATTTGTGTCCTAAGTCACATATCAAACTATTGAGTATGTGACAAAAAAGGTGTAGTGTACAGGTAAACATACCCGGATAGCACTGCATGGTGGCCCAGGCAATCCACGGACATGGCGGTTGCCTGTTGATGAGCGAAAACAGCATTTCTACATAAAAAAAGTTTTTAAATATAGCTGGATCTATATAGCTCAATCTATATACGTGATCGAGCCACACTTTGATTTTGTCAATTTGAAGTCTGTAATACTACGATTTGACAGTTGTGTGTAGACTGTCTTGAAGAGGTTTACTGTAAGTATCTTCACATGGGGTTTGGTCTGTAACGTGTGCATTGCACTGTTAACGTTAAAAGGTATACATTGACATCTCCAATGCATTGGCACATTAAGAAGAAGCTGCACTGTGAATGAACACTTGAAGTTTGGGAGTCTTCTCGGAGCTGTGAACCAAGGGATTTCACTTTCCTAGAAAATGCAGGTTCTTCTATAAGATCATGACGTGTGTCAAAAAGTAATGCCGTTTCAGTGTCATATACCTGTGCATCCCTAAATTCAACCACCACATTCTCGCTGCTCCAGCGGGCCGCCATCTTCCTGACCGCAACATCAACAATACGTCACATGCCCTGGAACAACGTCAGCTGCGGCGTCTCTTCTGATTGGTTCCTCGTAGCAGCCCCTGATCCAAGATGGCTACCGCCTTAGTGGAGCATGTTGTAGCTGACGCAGGAGCGTTTTTGAAGAAAGCACCTCTTCAGGTGGGTTTTTCGTTGTTTTTGAGTTAGGATGACCGTGCTGTAAGACGGAAGCATTTCGTAATCTCGTCACTGCGTTGTGACAACTACTTCATCTGCAGGTCACGGATCATGCTGTGCTCAGCACTGCAATGCATGGTAGCGCATGGGCCCGCGCAATACCAACCCCCTGTGTTGATATTTCTTGTAGGAGATCGGGTCGACTATCTACACCTTGAAAGATGTGGTTGAAGAGATTAGAGATAAACCCACCAGGAGAAGCCTGGCTGTCCTACCATATCAACTCCACTTCAAACAACCGCATCCCGAACACATCCGATTTGGTACAACCACACTCCGTGATACGATCACGCATGGCTTTGAATTTGACTGGATAACTTAACAATCTTAATTTCGTTTCAGTGACAGAGTTTTCCAAGAAAACTGGAGACTACCCTAGCCTCTCGGCCACAGACATCAAGGTCCTGGCGCTGACCTATCAATTGGAGTTGGAGCATGTTGGTTCTGACCATTTGAAGAAAGAGCCAGACGTTAAGGTAAATACAACACTCATCATTTATATTATGAGTATTATATTTTACACAGCGTTGTGTGCATTGGTGGTGTTACTTTTGAAAACCTTTTTAATTGTAGGTGCAAGTTCAGAATACACAACGTCACCCAGAGGCCCCAGTTAATGTCGCTGGATTCCACTTTCCGTTAAAAGTAAGTTTCGTGCATGCCCTATTTGTGCTATTTTGTCATTTTGAAAAAGTATTTCATGCCCTTGTGTGTACTTACTTCCTCTAATTCTGTTATCATTGGTGTTTTAGAAGGCAGCAGATGGCAGACAGACCCCTGCACAAACACAGACTGTAGCCCATATTGAGGATGGCGAGTTTAACAGTTTCCAGTTCTGGAGGAACCCACTGCCATGCATTGCGTCTGACCTCTTGGAATTGCTCGTAAGTATGCCCAAAAAAAATGATGCTCAGTTACAATACTTCAAATGTCTACAATCACAAATATCTTTGTTTTTACCGTTTATGTTTTTTATTTTGCATGAGAGGCTTATTTAGTTCAGTGTGATAAAACAATGCCGTGTTAGGGTTCAGTGTTGATGCCACCAATCGGGTTGTTCTCAGGATGTGGGGGACATCTCTGTGGCCAGCAACAACAGTAACAGAGCAGAGGTAGAAGTGCTGGAGCAGACGGAAGACCTTCACACAGAGCAGGGAGAGTTGGCAGAGAAAAGCAGAGAGCTGTCAGAAGAGGAAGAGATGGAGGAGGAGGAGGATGACGACGATGACGACGACGACGACGACGGTGGATGGATCACTCCTAGTAACCTCAAGCAAGTTCAGCTGGAGTCTGGTGACTGGACCGCGCCAGCTGATGTCAAAGTGGGATGTCTGACGACTGACTTTGCCATGCAGGTAATGTCGCCTCTGCAGTGTTTTATTATATTATCTCCAACCTGCCAGTGTCCTCTCTTTGTATGAAGCTCAATAGTTATTCAGGACTGGGTGATACTGAATAATTCATGTATGTGACAATCGGGCCTTTGAATTTCATTACGTTGTTATGTATTGTGTATTGCAATGATGTCAAGCTCATGGCCGTAGAATGGTGAGTGGGAAATGTTTTTTTACCAATATGTTTATGTCTGTCCAGAATGTCCTCATTCAAATCGGCCTTCATGTCCTCTCCGTCAACGGGATGCTCATAAAGCAAGCAAGAAACTATATTCTACGATGCCACGCCTGCTTCAAGTGAGTAGAAACATTACTGGTAAAATGTGCTGATTCACTTTAAAATGACAGTTAATCAGCACATTTTAATAACAAAAATAAACTCCACGAGCGCACATCAGATTCGGGACCCCGCTGATGTTTCGTTTCCTTTTAACTTTAGAACCACAACAAACATGACGAAGGTGTTCTGTCCTCACTGTGGAAACAAGACGTTGAAGAAGATCGCAGTGACCATCAATGAGGATGGCAGCACTCGGATGCATTTTTCCAGGAACCCCAAAGTCCTGAACCCAAAGGGGTTGAAGGTGAGAGTAGAAGACAGAACACAAACAGAACACCATATAATTAGCTTCCGAATGAACGTCGCTCGATCATATGTCTCAGTCTTGACAGCGAGGCAGGCCATTGCAGTAGAATATAAGCGAGCAAGCCGCTGTGAAATGAAACCCTCCAAACTTTGCATGTATTCAATCTCATGTCAATGAAGTGCTGTTGAAATCGCTGTCCGCTGGGTAAGTGACCTGAGCCCGTTGTCCTTTGCAGTACGCCCTGCCCCTGCCTAAGGGAGGGAAACACGCCAACAACCCCCACCTGGTGGAGGACCAGCGTTTCCCCCAGCAGAGGATCTCCCGGAAGGCCCGGCAGAAGACCAACGTCTTCGACCCGGACTACGTCAGCGGTAGCTCTCCCTTCAGCGAGAACGACATCTACAGCCGCGCCGCCAACCTGCAGATACAGGACGGTCAAGGAGGTGGGGGAAGACG